>ML787619.1:55169-69103 GCA_009831015.1 Picea engelmannii
TCCAAACAATGTCAATTTCAAGAAGTGTGTAAAACATAAACAAACCATCTACACCATTTACTAGGCCATATTTTATATCATAGTTTCCAACAATCAATTCGACTAATATATTTCATTCTCTACTATTGTTTGAGGAAGTAACCCACAATCATATTCAATCTACTTTTGTGCCATCATATCTCCTTGTTTTTCATTAGCAGAAACTGTGTATGCTTATTCTTGCTTCAGGACAAGCATTTCTATGTTGTGTTCTTACACTTCTATGGAACAGATAGGGGAGACTAAGATGAGAACGTGACTTTTTATAGCGATGGAAAACTATGTCTTGAATGTCAACATCAGTTTGACTATTTGTTTAACTTATTTTTAAGATAGACACAAAATGAATGCCATTTGGTCTCATGACTTGTTCTAGCTGGAAATATGTAAATGGGAGGGATATCAAAAGACAATTTATAAGACCTGTGACCAATTTCCTAATATATCTTCTGAATTATTGTTATCAGTAGAGTACTTGCCACTAACAGTCTGGTGTATCCCATCTTGTCTATCAGACTAAAATATTTGAGAGGCCCATCTCCATTCATTGACATTTGATCTGGTTTCATGGCCTCTGAATTCACTATCAAGTCCACAGGTTTGTGGGTCAAATAACTCAGTTTTGGGCAGCAACCTGAGGCAGCTTTAAGGGTAGTTTTGAGACAGCCTTAAGGCCATATTTTGAATTAAGAAGTTATTTCTTGTTGGTAGAGAAAATGAGAATGAGAATTGAGTAAGAAACTACAAAGCAATCAACAATCATCCATTAGCAACTGCGATCAGTGAGGATATCTCACCGCATGAATTTTGGGAGGGGTTTGGGGAGGTGGACACCAAAAATGCCATGGATATATGTGTAGTTTGATCTTTCACTAAATAAATAGTTGTAGTATTATGAGTGGATATCAAGGGGGGAATCACCCAAATTCCCACAACCAATGAAAAGATCACATGTGGCCAACTCATGTGGTTAGTGTGGAAATGGTCTCACAACGAAAATCGCATGAGGACAATCATGGAGGTTGAGGAGTTGAATATGGTATTTATATAGTGGTCATAAAGTATTCATTGGGAGGGAATCTATCATCCATTCAACCATAGATAAAGACAGTTTCCTCATGAAGAAGATGAAGGTGAAAAAGCTAAGGAAGAAAGAAGAACTTGTGTAGTGAGCAACTCAACAATTAAATCGATTTAGAGAATAATCCATTCATGAATCTTGTTGTTAGCCTAAATTGACATTGTGACATGTTACCTGACATGTAATTTTGGAAAAGTTCCTTGAACATCATATTTTGTAGTAGTACATTGTACAAGATTCCAACACTGCCAAATGTACTTCTCATAGTTTTAAGCATAATGGACAAGTTGTGTTATTATCTGCTATTGCATGTGTTTGTGTGTTTACTTATGTGTATTTTTGTGCACTCTTAGATGTTGCAGCTAGTAGTTTCACCATCTAGTATTAGAGAAGGTTGATACCTACATCAGAAGAGACAAATCAAATAAGAGGATATTGTTGTGTAGAGTTGTTGAGGGAGAAGAAAGTGTTGGTGGAATATTATTGGGTAGAATTGTGAGAATAATATATAAAGGAGAGTTGCAAAAAAGGAAGGAGATTGCATATCAATAGAAACATGTCATGTAGCAGAGGAAGAGTACTAGACTACTAGTTAAGATAGGTAGAGGACGTGAAGAAGAGGTTGATAATGAGATCATATGATTTTTTAGAGCAATATCTCCCAAAATGGAGGTCATGGAAGAATCCCATAGAAAGTGAATTGGAGTAAGTTTGATGATGTGAGTGGAAATGTAGAGTAATAGGAAGACCCAAGAGAAGAAATTACAAAATCCAATTCTTAGGAGGAGAAAGTGATAAGGTCTATCACAAATCCAGGATGAAGACCTATAATGCAGACTCCTACATTCTCATCAAGTCTGAATCCAAAATACTTATTAGGATGGATTGGGGAAATGGAGAGGTCCTTTTATTTTGAACAAAGTGAACACCATAGAAGAGTGAATTTTGCATGTACTAAGTTGAAAGGTCATGCATCCCCATGGTAGGATAATTCATATCCAGATAGATAGAAGAAGGGAAAAGATAAGTACAAATTTGGGACAAAATGGTTTCCAAGTTCAAGGTTAAGTTATTTCATGTTTGTCATTCCCTAATTATTTTTAGGAAGCTACAAAACCTGAGATAGAAGGAGATGGCAATGAAAGAATGCACGAAATAATTCTAGAGACTATACATATGTTTTAAACAAAGTGAGGGAAGTGAAGAAGCCATCGCTATATATGTGAATGATCTTACATATGCCATTGAAGATGAGATTAATAATGTGACCATTCAGTCAGGTGTCTTAGCATACTAGTTATCCTTGAAGCCTAAAGAGAAACTTTCAAGAAAATAATAGTGCTCTAGAGGATGAGAAACAAAAGGTAAATAGAGAACAATGCATGGAAGAGGACAAACAAGTGGAAGAAAGGAAGAAGAGGCCAACACAAATACTACTATCCAAATCATCAAGTGAAGTTGAATTCAATTTTGGAGGACAAGAGAATTGGGATTATGAGTGACAAGAGAGTTTGGTTGTTGAGAGAAGGAAATAGGAAAACTTGCATGTAGCTTAAGGAGAAAAAATTTACACAATTTGTTGTTTGAGATAACAAAGATGAAATTTAGCAATAATATGGGTAAAATCTAACGTTCATGAGAGTGAAACTAGTGAAATATATTGAAGAGACTAGATAATGAATTGGAGCGGACTATGGTCATCTTCAAAAGTAAATGTAACATGAAGAAGAGGCAGAGCATGCTAAAAAAGAGCATGAAAACTTGAAGAGAAAATTGTTGGTCCAAAAACTCCTTTTCCAATGATTACAAATTTTATTGTTATGCGGGGGGCATATAAGAGAGAAAAAGGGGTTGATAACAACACTTTAGAGGCTACTTTTTCCTGTGCTTGTTCGAGATGCACTTGTGCTTCGGCAAGATGGAAAGCTAGCACGCACTAGCTTTCCCCCATGTTGGAATGATGTTAATCAAGATGTGATTGCGCTAGGGGGAAATCTAGCACATGCTAGATTTCCTTGACAAAGGAATGATGTTGTTCAAGATGAGCTTATGCTTATGCAAGAGGGAAGACTAACATGTGCAAGCTTTCCTCCATGCTAAAATGATGTTGTTTGAGATGCACTTCTGCTTGTGCAAAAGGAAATGCTAGCACACGCTAGCTTTCCCCCATGTTGGAATGATGTTGTTCGAGATGAACTTGTGCTTCTGCAAGATGGAAAGCTAGCACGTGCTAGCATTCCCCCATGTTGGAATGATGTTATTCAAGATGTGATTGTGCTAGGGGGAAATCTAGCACATGCTAGATTTCCCCCACACTGAATGATGTTGTTTGAGATGAGCTTGTGCTTGATTAAAAGAGAAAACTAGCACGTGCTATCTTACCCCCATGGTGGGATGATTTTCAAGATGCGCTAGTGCTTGTGCAAGAGGAAAAGATAGCATTTTTGAGATGTGCTTGTGCTTTTGCAAGAGGAAAATCCAAAGCTAAACTAGCTTTCCCCCATGGTGGAATGATGTTGTTTCAAGATGCACTTGTGCTTGTTCAAGAGGGAAAGATAGCACACATTAGATTTCCTAGATGGTGGAATGATGTTGTTCAAGATGAGATTATGCTTGTGCAAGAGGGAAGACTAGCATGTGCAAGCTTTCCTCCATGCTAAAATAATTGTTCAACATGTACTTGTGCTTGTGCAAGAGGGAAAGCTAGCATGCACTAGCTTTCCCCCATGGTGGAATGATGTTGTTCAAGATGCACTTGTGCTTCTGCAAGATGGAAATATAGCACGTGCTAGTTGTCCCCCATGTTGGAATGATGTTATTTGAGATGTAATTGTGCTAGGGGGAAAGCTGGCACATTGAATGATGTTGTTTGAGATGAGCTTGTTCCTGTGCAAGAGGGAAAACTAGCACGGACAAGCTTACACCCATGGTGGGATGATTTTCGAGATGCGCTAGTGCTTGTGCAAGAGGGAAAGCTAGCATGCTATCTTTCCCCCATGGTGGAATCATGTCATTCGAGATGTGCTTGTGATTTTGCAAGAGGGAAATCCAACATAAACTAGCTTTCCTCCATGGTGGAGTGATGTTGTTTCAAGATGCAGTTGTGCTTGTTCAAGAGGGAAAGCTAGCACAGGCTAGATTTCCTTGACGAAGAAATGATGTTGTTCAGGATGAGCTTATGCATGTGCAAGAGGGAAGACTAACATGTGCAAGCTTTCCTCCATGCTAAAATGATGTTGCTCAAGATGTTCTTCTGCTTATGCAAGAGGGAAAGCTAGCACGCACTATCTTTCCCCCATGTTGGAATGATGTTGTTCGAGATGCGCTTCTGCTTGTGCAATATGGAAAGCAAGCACACGCTAGCTTTCCCCCATGGTGGAATGTTGTTATTCACGATGTGATTGCGCTAGGGGGAAAGCTAGAACATGCTAGCTTTCCCCCACAGTGAATGATGTTGTTTGAGATGAGCTTGTTCTTGTGCAAGAGGGAAAACTAGCACGTGCAAGCTTACCCCCATGGTGGGATGATTTTCGAGATGCGCTAGTGCTTGTGCAAGAGGGAAATATAGCACGCGCTACCCTTCCCCCATGGCAGAATCATGTTGTTCGAGATGTGCTTGTGATTTTGCAAGAGGGATATCCAACATAAAATAGCTTTCCCCCATGGTGGAATGATGTTGTTTCAATATGCACTTGTGCTTGTTGAAGAGGGAAAGCTAGCACATGCTAGATTTCCTTGACGGTGGAATGATGTTGTTCAAGATGAGCTTATGCTTGTGCAAGAGGCAAAACTAGCATGTGCAAGCTTTCCTCCATGCTAAATTGATGTTGTTTGAGATGTGCTTGTGCTTGTGCAAGAGGGAAAGCTAGCACGTGCTAGCTTTCCCCCATGGTGGAATGATGTTGTTCGATATGCACTTGTGCTTCTGCAAGTTGGAAATCTAGCACATGCTATCTTTCCCCCATGTTGGAATGATGTTATTCGAGATGTGACTATGCTAGGGGGAAATCTAGCACATGCTATATTTCCCCCACATTGAATGATGTTGTTTGAGATGAGCTTGTGCTTCTACAAAAGGGAAAACTATTAAGCGCTAGCTTAGCCCCATGGTGGGATGATTTTCGAGATGCACTAGTGCTTGTGCAAGAGGAAAAGCTAGAATTTTTGAGATGCACTTGTTCTTCTGCAAGATTGAAATCTAGCACACACTAGCTTTCCCCCATGTTGGAATGATGTTATTCGAGATGTGATTGTGCTACGGGGAAAGATAGCACATGCTAGATTTCCCGCACATTGAATGATGTTGTTTGAGATGAGCTTATGCTTGTGCAAGAGGGAAAACTAGCACGCACTAGCTTACCCACATGGTGGAATGATTTTCGAGATGCGCTAGTGCTTTTGCAACAGGGAAAGCTAGCATCCTCTAGCTTTCCCCCATGGTGTAATGATGTTGTCTGAGATGTATTTGTGATTTTGAAAGAGGGAAATCCAACATAAACTAGCTTTCCCCCATGGTGGAATGATGTTGTTTCAAGATGCACTTGTGCCTATTCAAGAGGCAAATCTAGCACACGCTAGATTTCGTTAACGATGGGATGATGTTGTTCAAGATGAACTTATGCTTGTGCAAGAGGGAAGACTAGCATGTGCAAGCTTTCCTCCATGATAAAATGATGTTTTTCGAGATGCGCTTGTGCTTGTTCAAGAGGGAAAGATAGCACGCGCTAGCTTATCCCCATGGTGGAATGATGTTGTTCGAGATGTGCTTATGCAAGATGGAAAGCTAGCACGTGCTATCTTTCCCCATGTTGGAATGATGTTATTCGAGATGTGATTGTGGTGGGGGAAAGCTAGCACATGCTAGCTTTCCCCCACATTGAATGATGTTTTTTGAGACGAGATTGTGCTTGTTGAAGAGGGAAAACTAGCACGCGCTAGCTTACCCCCATGGTGGGATGATTTTCGAGATGCACTAGTCCTTGTGCAAGAGGGAAAACCAACATGCGCTAGCTTTCGCCCACGTTGGAATCATGTTGTTCGAGATGTGCTTGTGCTTCTGCAAGAGGGAAATCCAACATAAACTAGCTTTCTCCCATGGTAGAATGATGTTGTTTCAAGATGCACTTGTGCTTGTTCAAGAGGAAAAGCTAGCACACACTAGATTTCCTTGATGGTGGAATGATGTTGTTCAAGATGAGCTTATGCTTGTGCAAGAGGGAAGACTAGCATGTGCAAGATTTCCTCCATGATAAAATGATGTTGTTGGAGATGTGCTTGCGCTTGTGGAAGAGGGAAAGCTATCACGTGCTAGATTTCCCCCATGGTGGAATGATGTTGCTCGAGATGCACTTGTGCTTCTGTAATATTGAAAGTTAGAATGCGCTAGCTTTCCCCCATGTTGGAATGATGTTATTCGAGATGTGATTGTGCTAGGGGGAAAGCTAGCACATGCTATATTTCCCCCACATTGAATGATGTTGTTTGATATGAGCTTGTGCTTGTGCAAGAGTGAAAACTAGCATGCACGAGCTTACCCTCATGGTCGGATGATTTTCGAGATACGCTAGTGATTGTGCAAGAGGGAAAGCTAGCATGCGCTAGCTTTCCCCCATGGTGGAATGATGTTGTTCGAGATGTACTTGTTCTTTTGCAAGAGGGAAATGCAAAGCTAAACTTGCTTTCCCCCACGGTGGAATGATGTTGATTCAAGATGCACTTGTGCTTGTTCAAGAGGAAATATAGCACACACTAGATTCCCTTGACGGTGGAATGATGTTGTTCAAGATGAGATTATGCTTGTGCAAGAGGGAAGACTAGCATGTGCAAGCTTTCCTCCATGCTAAAAGAATTGTTTGACATGCGCTTGTGCTTGTACAAGAGAGAAAGCTAGCACGCGCTAGCTTTCCCCCATGGTGGAATGATGTTGTTCCAGATGCACTTGTGCTTCTGCAAGATGGAAAGCTAGCATGCACTAGCTGTCCCCCATGTTGGAATGATGTTATTCAAGATGTAATTGTGCTAGGGGGAAAGATAGCACATTGAATGATGTTGTTTGAGATGAGCTTGTTCTTGTGCAAGAGGGAAAACTAGCATGCGCTAGCTTACCCCCATGGTCGAATGATTTTCGAGATGCGCTAGTGCCTGTGCAAGAGGGTAAGCTAGCATCTGCTAGCTTTCCCCCAGGGTGGAATGATGTTTTCTGAGATGTGTTTCTACTTTTGCAAGAGGCAAATCCAACATAAACTAGCTTTCCCCCACGATGGAATGATGTTGTTTCAAGATGCACTTGTGCCTATTCAAGAGGAAAAGCTAGCACACGCTAGATTTCCTTGATGGTGGAATGATGTTGTTCAACATGGGCTTATGCTTGCGCAAGAGGGAAGACTAGCATGTGAAAGCTTTCGTCCATGCTAAAATGATGTTGTTCAAGATGCACTTCTGCTTGTGCAATAGGGAAAGATAGCACGTGCTAGCTTATCCCCATGGTGGAATGATGTTGTTTGAGATGCACTTGTGCTTATGCAAGATGGAAAGCTAGCACGCGCTAGCTTTCCCCATGTTGGAATGATGTTATTCGGGATGTGATTGTGCTGGGGGAAAGCTAGCACATGCTAGATTTACCCCACATTGAATGATGTTGTTTGAGATGAGCTTGTGCTTGTTGAAGAGGGAAAACTATTACGCGCTAGCTTAACCCCATGGTGGGATGATTTACGAGATGTGCTAGTGCTTATGCAAGAGGGAAAGCCAACATGCACTAGCTTTCCCCCATGGTGTAATCATGTTGTTCGAGATGTGCTTGTGCTTATGAAAAAGGGAAATCCAACATAAACTAGGTTTCTCCCATGGTGGAATGATGTTGTTTCAAGATGCACTTGTGGTTGTTCATGAGGGAAAGCTAGGACACGCTAGATTTCCTTGACGGTGGAATAATGTTGCTCAAGATGAGCTTGTGCTTGTGCAAGAGGCAAGACTAGCATGCGCAAGATTTCCTCCATGCTAAATTGATGTTGTTCAAGATGTGCTTGTGCTTGTACAAGAGGGAAAGCTAGCACGTGCTAGCTTTCCCCCATGGTGGAATGATGTTGTTCAAGATGCACTTGTGCTTCTGTAAGATGGAAAGCTAGCATGTGCTAGCTTTCCCCCATGTTGGAATGATGTTATTTGAGATGTGATTGCGCTAGGGGGAAATATAGCACATGCTAGCTTTCCCCCACATTGAATGATGTTGTTTGACATGAGCTTGTGCTTCTGCAAAAGGGAAAACTAGCAGGCGCTAGCTTACCCCCATGGTGAGATGATTTTCGAGATGCGCTCATGCTTGTGAAAGAGGAAAAGATAGCATTTTCGAGATGCACTTGTGCTTCTGCAAGATTGAAAGCTAGCACACGCTAGCTTTCCCCCATGTTGGAATGTTGTTATTTGAGATGTGATTGTGCTAGGGGGAGAGCTAGCACATGCTAGCTTTCTCGCACATTGAATGATGTTATTCAAGATGAGCTTATGCTTGTGCAAGAGGAAAGACTATCATGTGAAAGCTTTCCTCCATGCTAAAATGATGTTGTTCGAGATGCGCTTGTGCTTGTGCAAGAGGGAAATATAGCATGCGCTAGCTTATCCCCATGCTGGAATGATGTTGTTCGAGATGCACTTGTGCTTATGCAAGATGGAAAGCTAGCACGTGCTAGCTTTCCCCATGTTGGAATGATGTTATTCGAGATAATATTGTGCTAGGGGAAAGCTAGCACATGCTAGCTTTCCCCCACATTGAATGATGTTGTTGAAGAGGGAAAACTAGCAAACGCTAGTTTACCCTCATGGTGGGATGATTTTCGAGATGTACTAGTGCTTTTCCAAGAGGGAAAGCCAACATGCACTAGCTTTCCCCCACAGTGGAATCATGTTGTTTGAGATGTGCTTGTGCTTCTGCAAGAGGGAAATCCAACATAAACTAGCATTCTCCTATGGTGGAATGATGTTGTTCGAGATGCGCTTGTGCTTGTTCATGGGGGAAATCTAGCACACACTAGATTTCCTTGATCGTGGAATGATTTTGTTCAAGATGAGCTTATGCTTGTGCAGGAGGGAAGACTAGCATGTGCAAGATTTCCTCCATGATAAAATGATGTTGTTCGAGATGCGCTTGTGCTTGTGCAAGAGGCAAAGCTATCACTGGATATCTTTCCCCCATGCTGGAATGATGTTGTTCGAGATGCACTTGTGCTTCTGTAAGATTGAAAGCTAGCACGTGCTAGCTTTCCCCCATGTTCGAATGATGTTATTCGAGATGTGATTGTGCTAGGGGGAAAGCTAGCACATGCTATATTTCCCCCACATTGAATGATGTTGTTTGAGATGAGCTTGTGCTTGTGCAAGAGTGAAAACTAGCATGTGCTAGCTTACCCTCATGGTCGGATGATTTTTGAGATATGCTAGTGCTTGTGCAAGAGGGAAAGATAGCATGCACTAGCTTTCCCCCATAGTGGAATCATGTTGTTTGAGATGTGCTTGTGCTTATGCAAGAAAGAAATCCAACATAAACTATCTTTCTCCCACGGTGGAATGATGTTGTTTCAAGATGCATGTGTGCTTGTTCATGAGGGAAAGCTAACACATGCTAGATTTCCTTGATGGTGGAATGATGTTGTTCAAGTTGAGCTTATGCTTGTGCAAGAGGGAAGACTAGCATGTGAAAGATTTCCTCCATGATAAAATGATATTGTTCGAGATGCGCTTGCACTTGTGTAGGAGGGAAATCTATCACATGCTAGCTTTCCCTCATGGTGGAATGATGTTGTTCGAGATGCACTTGTGCTTCTGTAAGATTGAAAGCTAGCACGCGCTAGCTTTCCCTCATTTTGGAATGATGTTATTCGAGATGTGATTGTGCTAGGGGAAAAGCTAGCACATGCTATATTTCCCCCACATTGAATGATGTTGTTTGAGATGATATTATATGCAAGAGGGAAAATTAGCACGCGCCAGCTTACCCCCATGGTGGGATGATTTTCGAGATGCGTTAGTGCCTATGCAAGAGGGAAAGCTAGCATGCGCTAGATTTCCCCCATGGTGGAATGATGTTGTTCGAGATGTGCCTCTGCTTTAGCAAGAGGGAAATCCAACATAATCTAGCTTTCCCCCATGGTGAAATGATGTTGTTTCAATATGCACTTGTGCTTGTTCAAAGAGGGAAAGCTAGCACACGCTAGATTTCCTTCATGGTGGAATGATGTTCAAGATGAGCTTATGCTTGTGCAAGAGGGAATACTAGCATCTATAAGCTTTCCTCCATGCTAAAATGATGTTGTTCGAGATGCACTTGTGCTTGTGCAAGAGGGAAAGCTAGGATGCACTAGCTTTGCCCCATCGTGGAATGATGTTTTCCGAGATGCACTTGTGATTTCACAATAGGAAAAGATAGAAAACAATAGCTGCACCCCATGGTGGAATGATGCTAGATTTACTCTATGGTGGAATGATGTTGTTGGAGATTCATTTGTTCTTATGCAAGAGGGAGAGCTAACACACGCTAGCTTTCCCTCATGGTGGAATAATGTTGTTCGAGATGCACCTGTTTTTGTGCAAGAGGGAAAGCTAGCACACACTACCTTTCCTCGATGGTGGAATGTTGTTTGATATGCACTGTTTCTTGTGCAAGAGGGAAAGCTAGCTTTCCCCTACAGTCAAATGATGTTATCCGATATGTGTTTGTACTTGTGTAAGACAAAAAGTTAACATGCGTTAGCTTTCCCCCTCAGTGGAATGAGGTTGGTCTAGATGCGCTTGTGGTTGTGCAAGAGGGAAAGCTAGCACATCTACCACAGTGGAATGATGTTCGAGGTGCTTTTGTGCCTGTGTAAGATGAAAAGTTGGCACATGCTAGCTTTTCTTTACGGTAGAATGATTTTGTTCAAGATGCACTTGTACTTCTGCAAGAGGGAAAGCTAGCACGCACTAACTTTCCCTTAGGGTTGAATGATGTTGTTTGAGATTCATTTATGCTTGTGCAAGAGGGAAGGATAACATGAACAGACTTTCCTCCATGATAGAATGATGTTGTTTGAGATGCATTTGTGCTTGTGCAAGAGGGAAATTTAGCACACGCTAACGTTTTCCTATGCTAGAATGATGTTCAAGATGCAATTGTGCTTGTTCAATATGGAAAGATAGCATGTGCTAGCTTTCCCCTACACAATAGATTTCCCCCATGGTGGAATGAGGTTGTTTGAGATGCATTTTTGCTTGTGCAAGAGGGAACGCTAGCACATGCTAGATTTCCCCGACGGTGGAATTATATTGTTTGATGTGCACCTGTGCTTGTGAAAAAGGGAAAGCTAGTATGTGCTATTTTTCCCCCATGGTGGAATGATGTTGTCCAAGATGTGTTTGTGCAAGATGGAAAGATAGCACACGTTAGCTTTCCCCCATGCTGAAATAGCGTTGTTTTAGATGTGCTAGTTGTTGTGAAAAACATAAAGTTAGCACGTACTAGCTTTCCCCGATGATGGAATGATGTTCGAGATGTGTTTGTGCTTGTTCATGAGGAAAATTTAGCACGTGCTAGGTTTTACTTACGATGGAATGATGTTGTTCGAGATGCACTTGTGCTTGTGTAATAGGGAAACTAGCACACACTAGCTTTCCTCGAAGGTGGAATGATGTTCTTTGATATGTGCTTGTGACAAAGGGAATACTAGCATGCATTAGATTTAATCCAAGGTGGAATGATGTTGTTTGATATACACTTGTTCTTGTGCAAGAGGGAAAGCTAGCATGCGCTAGATTTCCCCCACGGTAGAATGATGTTGTCCGAGATGTGCTTGTGCAAGACAGGAATCTAGCACACATTAGCTTTCTTCCATTGTGGAATGATGTTGTTCTATATTCTCTTCTAGTTGTGCACAAGCGAAAACTAGCACGTGCTAGATTTACCCCATGGTGAAATGATGTTTGAAATGCATCTGTACTTGTCCAAGAGGGAAAGTTAGCACACACTAGCTTTTTTTAATAGTGGAATTATGTTGTTTGAGATGTGTTTGTACTTGTGCGAGAGGAAAAGTTAGCACGCGTTAACTTTCCCCTATGCTAGAATGATGTTTGAGATGAAATTGTGCTTGTGCAAGAGGAAAATATAGCACGTGCTAGATTTTCCCTACACGCTAGATTTCCCCCATGCTGGAATGATGTTGTTTGAGATGCACTTGTGCTTGTGAAAGAGGGAAATCTAGCATGTGCTAGCTTTCCACCCTGGTGGAATGATATTGTTTGATATGCACTTGTGCTTGTGAAAAAGGGAAAGCTATTACGTGCTATTTTTCCCCCACGATGGAATGATGTTGTTCGAGATGTTCTTCTGCAAGATGAAAATGATAGCATGCATTAGCTTTCCGCCACACTAAAATAATGTTGTTTTAGATACGCTTGTGGTTGTGCAAAACAAAAATTTGGCACGTGCTAGCTTTCCCCCCCGATGGAAAGATGTTCGAGATGTGTTTGTGCTTGTCCATGAGGGAAAGTTAGCACATGATAGTTTTTACATACGGTGGAATGATGTTGTTCAATATGCACTTGTGCTTGTGTAATAAGGAAACTAGCACACACTAGCTTTCCCCAAAGGTGGAATGATATTCTTTGATATGTTCTTGTGCTAGAGGGAAAACTAGCATGCACTAGCTTTACTCCAAGGTGGAATGATGTTGTATGATATGCACTTGTTCTTGTGCAAGAGGGAAAGCTAGCACTTGTTCTTGTTATTCCATGGTGGGATGATGTTGTTTTATATCCTTTTGTGGTTGTGCACAAGCGAAAACTAGCACGTGCTAGCTTTCGAAACCCCATGTTGAAATGATGTTCGAGATGCATCTGTGCTTGTCCAAGAGGGAAAGTTAGTAGACACAAGATTTTCCTTACAGTGGAATTATGTTGTTTGAGATGTGTTTGTACTTGTGTGAGAGGGGAAGTTAGCATGTGTTAACTTTACCCTAGGCTAGAATGATGTTTGAGATGTGTTTGTGCTTGTGCAAGAGGGAAATATAGCACGTGCTAGCTTTCCCCTACATGTGCACTTTCCCTCATGGTGGAATGATGTTGTTTGAGATGCACTTGTGCTTGTGCAAGAGGGAAATCTAGCATGCACTAGCTTTCAACCTAGATGGAATGATATTGCTTGAAATGCACTTGTGCTTGTGCAAAAGGGAAAGCTAGTACGCTCTAGCTTTCCACCAATGGAATGATGTTGTTCAAAATGTGCTTGTGCTTGTGCAAAAGTGAAAGTTAGCACATGCTACCTTTTCACCACCGTGGAATGGTGTTGTTTGAGACGTCGTTTTATCATCTCTAGAGAGAGTGAAGAAGATCTATGACTATGAAAGAATAATTGTATTTAAATATGACATTGTCATAAGATTTACACTCGTTCCTTTCTTAGATGGAAATTGAGCAGTAGTTAGTTTTCTTTCACTATATAATGTTGTTGTTGGCAATGCACTTCTACTAGAAGGAAAGCTAGTGGGTGCTAGTTTTCCTCAATGAACAATCAAAATGATGCAATTTATGTTCTAGAAATATCTTTGTTCAAATGATTGTCATGCTTCTTGTTCATTTTGTTACAAGTACAATGTCGCAAGAAATGATAATATTTATAAATTTATGTTGTATTCAATAATTTCAATTTGTGGTAATAGTTTTTTATTTTTATTTTCAGAAATCATGGACTATGAAGCGAGTGAAATTTCAAAGGAATTATCCAAGAAAAAAGAAAAATCGCGGAAGAAAAAAGAAAAATCATGGAATACGCCAACACAATATTCTTTAA
>ML787619.1:80485-93575 GCA_009831015.1 Picea engelmannii
AATATTAGTTTTTAAAACCCTGTCCATTTGGCTCTTTTATAAATAAAAATAAAAATAAAAAATTAATAAACAAAAAGTAATAAACAAATAGGTAATTAATTATTAAAACAATTAATTAATTAATTAAACAAACAATTGTAAACAAAAAAATTATAATTAATTCAATAAGTCGGCTCCTTACAATAACTTTTTGAGTATTTATATATGTGTTATAGTCTCCTTTCCTTCATTTTCAAAAAGCGCTTTCCTGATGATGGACCACACTAGTTTGGTCCGAAACGTCGAAGAACATAAAACCTATGCGATGGATCCGAAAGAACTCTCTGAACAAAACAATAATCGCAAAAGTCTTAGAACAGAAATACTAATATGGTTTAGCTCAAATAGATCTCGTATAAGAGTTTATTTCACATTCCTATCATGCATTTATACTATTGTACCTAGCAATCCCATGTTTGACCTATTCATGGTCACCAACTGGTTTATCTCATCTTAATTTAATATGGAGATTTACAAAAAACTCAATGTTGATGAAGTCAGTGTAATAGAATTTTTCCAAATTTAACTTTGAGTGGAGATAGATCAATAGTGCTAGTTACAAACTTCTTCAAATACCTAGATCAACCTTAATATACATGAGATAATACTTTAGGCTTAGATGTTTTTTTTTTGAGACTGCCCCCCCCCACTTAACACTACTAGAATGATCACCTCCTCCCCGATGCTTCTTAAAGGAAATACGAAGCAGGAAAATTTAACTTCTATTTAGACTTGTACCAAGCCAATGCAAGGGATTCACCCTCCCTCCACTTAGGAAATCCTCACAACATCGTCAGTTGATCAACAACTGCCACCCAAAACCCCCTCAGTTGTGGCAAGGGCGATGGAGTCATTAGGCACCAAATTCAAACATTGAGTTGGGTTTGTTGTCCATAACAATAATATCTCACTTGGATGTTAAACATACTAAGATAATTTAGCTCAAAGCGATTTCTTATAAGAGTTTATTTCACACTCCTATCGTCCGTTTATATTATTGTACCTAGCAGTCCCATGTTTGACCTATTCATGGTCACTAACTGGTTTATCTCATCTTAATTTAATATGGCGATTTACAAAAAAATCAATGTTGATGAAGTCCGTGTAATAGAATATTTCCAAATTTAACGAAATATGTGTTCATAGGTTGATCCTACCTATTCTAGGTTTTTCAATAGTTTTGAAAGATTGAGGCTTGCTCGAAGGAAGAACCCTAGAAATAATTTCTCCCCTTCTTCTCTGCGGGCTAAGGTATGGTGAAAGTTAAGGGAGGGTTGGTACTGAGTAATCAAAGTAAGTTGACAGACCTCCATTGAAAAATATTACGTAGATATCACCCCTCATACAAACTGATTGCCCCCACTTCGTGTTCTAAAAAGTAAATTATAAGACAGATGGTGAAAGGAAAGTTATATTTAATTGTCCATCTAGTCCAAAAAGACGATGAAAGGAAATTCATAAATGATTGCCCTCATCTTATCATTTAAATGCATAAATATATTTTGAAGTGGTGAAAGGAAATTCAGTAAAAAGGGCCAGATAACTTCATTGGGGTATTGAACAAGCCCGCTTGCAATGAAGCAATGTCTGAGATATCTGTAAGGTTGTTATAAGTGAATCTCACTCTACTCTGGTAACCATTTTTTCTTGAAACATGATCTACATCCTAAGTTCGGACATGGCTCCCCGATTAAAAACATGTAATGAACTTCATTTGATGCAAACCAAAAGCCACAAGATCTGTTAGATTTCCTAGGACTGTCTTGATTGTCCAAATGCAGACCTAAATTCAGTAAAGAGAAGGAGAAAGTCGTGAAAGGGACTGTATCTAAGTGTGAAACGTATTTGAGTTTTGAAAAGCTTTTCACAAGTAAAAGATGAAATCTCTTTTTCCCTCTGTATCCTTTTCCTAGGAACAGTTTTCACAGAGATAAAGCCATTGACTCCATTTACCCAATACATGCACGTGGTCTATTGTTCTTCCCATCTTACAGGAAGACAGGATCCCTAGTTGGAGCCTATGTTGGAGCTACCTTTTTCAACTGGTTTAAATGTAATTTTTAAAGTCAAATGTTGGTCTTTAAGTTCTCTTTCACTTCATGACATTTACAAACTAAATTTTTTAGTAGTCCTGACATGCGAAATAACGAAGGATGTTATGTTTCATAAGTCACCACCTTTTATCGTTAAACAAAAATTTTTACTTTTTGTACCTCGGGATATCACGCTTCAGTACAAGTCACAATATTTAGAAGCCCCAATGTGCGAGGTCACGAAAAATTTGTTAAAATCTTACCTCAGGTTAAAGCTAAGAGTAAAATTCTTTAAACCCCAGTCAAGTGCTATCGGGATTTCGCATCTCGGCATTCACTATCTCCAAAAGCGTTACCTTCATAAATTCGATAGGCAAAGCCGTGAGACTTTTACATAAGTAACCCGGGTTAGTGTCAGGGGTGGTTAGTTTTGACCATGGATAAAGCCTGTCAGGATTTTCACGACTCGGCGTATGCGCCTCCCAAAATCTATACCTTCGAAACCCCAAGTGGCATAGTCGCGATATTGCTCAAATATTAATTAATTAAAACACTTAATCCGATTTATCTTCTAGTTTAAATAGATCACATCATCACAATCTCGGGATTTTGTGACTTAACATACGCTTCTCCTGGAAACTATACCTTCGAAGCCTCGAGTCGCGAAGTCGCAATATAAATTAAAACATGATTAAATAAACACTTAATCCTATTTGCGTTCTTGCTTAACTAAATCCAATCATCGCGATCTCAGGTTTTAGAGGCTCGAAAGGTTAGAGTGAAAACTCCTGATAAGGTGAACGCCGAAAGGTTGATTGAAGTTTAAGAAATCCTGATTAAAGAAGCTAAGCGATCTTAATCAATGTTTAATGCAAATAATAATATGCATAGTCTATGAGGTAAATTTAAATTTTCCTTACGCTAACTTGTGTCACGAACCGTCGAAATTTATGGCATTAATTGGGAATGAGGTGAAGTGACAAGTAAGGATATGGTTTTTATTGCTAAATCTGTCTCTAAAATTGATTTAACCATTCTGTTCATAAGGATGTCGAGGTTTTAAATGGTCGAAGATATAGATATTTTTCTTCAGTGTCACAGAGCTCATTTCTATTTTACGCAGAGAAACTTTCCTCAGCAAATTGATTTCTGTATGTAAACATATTTTTATTGCAGGAGAGCTAAATCAGAATCCCCTGTCATGGCCCCACAAAAAGTGTCCAAGGCAAGTGCTGATATTTCAAGGCAAGGCTTAGATAACGTTTCTGATACTTCACCCCAAAGCGTTGATTCATTCAGAACCTGGTCATATATTTCCAAGATTCTACAGTTCGAGTTGGCAGACTGTTCAGATGATTCCAGTAAAAATGAGAAGGACGACCTGGCCACCAAATACAAGATCGTTGTCCAAGCAGAAATGCATAAAGTAGTGGTCGGGCCACGTATGCTTCCTTACTACGATATGATCTGATGGGCATTAGACCATGTATATATCCCAACCAGAACCATCGTCAATGAGCAGAAGGTCACTATTGGGACATTTAGACCGGAACAATTACAAGCGATGTACAAGTTGCCACCCACGTCGAATTTCACATACAACGTCGATTTTCTTGAGGATTTTAAATAGAAAGAATGCCAGCAATACATAAAAAGCTTATCTGATTTGATCAAGGATTGGGTCTCACACCCCATGAAGTTCAAGGCCGATAGAAACATAAGTTATTCCATATCTTCTTTGGAACTATAGTTCAAATACATAGCAATGATGACCTATAGATTATATGGGAGGGAAGACACCACACATTTTTTCCTCCCATGGGTGCCTCTCATACATACAGTGGTGGAAGGTTATTCCTTCGACTGGGCCAAACTGTTGTCAGATAGTCTCACCAGTCGGATTACAGAGTATCGAATGTAGAGGGCAAGTGAGAAGGCCGCTTCATTCTTTATGTCTGCATACATCATGGACATCATGTGTTTCATGACGCCTTTTCCCTTAATGAGCTAGAGATGGGCTCCATCAGATGCTGAGCCTATCCACGTCTACCATTCAAAGATTTGGGAAGACAAGTCTTGAGATTTCATCCATTAAATTTTCAATTGGGTAATGGTACCGATGCATGTCGCCATCTTCAGCAATCCACCACCTAGGATCTCAGATAGCATCGCGGACAATTTAAGCAGTATGGCCGACTGGTATGTGGAGGAAGAATTTTTATACATCAGGGTTTTCGGTGCTTCTATCCCTCCGCATGCTCTATCATTATTTATACCCAATAGGCTAGCTTGTCACGAGATCACCAGGCAAATCGTGATTGGTGGCATAAGCAAAGAGATTAAGGGATATTCGAAGAAGGTATGGACACCATTCCCTATTCATTTGAACACCTATTCTTTATTAGATTTCAGGCATGCAAAGGCTGAAGTAGCAACCTTGGAAGATATTAAATTGGTTCACATTGAATTTAAGAAACACGACCCACACAGGGTCATGAGTAATCACTTGGCTAGTTGTGGCCTCAAAAGGTTTGAGCATAAGAATTTACCTCATGATGATATTTTCCGAGGCACAAGATATTATGCCGAGGTTTTGGCTCGAATACAAGCCATGTTGCCCAACGAGAGGGCCGATGTTTTCAAATTCCAAGAACATTGACGGAGCTTCCTTCCCCCAGTATTACGAGGTGAGAATCCAACGACTATAGAGGTGCAGCAAATGGAAGCCGAAGGATCAAAAGATTCAGCACCCAACCAAGAAGAACACCAGGACAAGAAAGATAAAATTGGGGGCCCAAAACAGGAAGCCGAGACTTCTTACCCTTCAAGCGAGCCAACCGCGGTTGTTACTCCAGGGAAATCATCTAAGCAGGTCGGCAATCCCATAATTTCTATTAATCCCCTACAGTCCACGAAAGGGGTCCCAGACGCAGAGTGGGTTTTTGACGAAGAATTAATGCCCATAACAATGGAAGAGCTACCTCTGAATGAATTCTTCTTTGATAAGAAGAGAAAGGCTGTCATGAAACAAGAATTTTATCAAGAGGCAAGTAAGGTAGCCAAGAAATTTAAAATCTTAGCCAATGGAAAAGAGGTGAAGAAGCAAGAATTTGTGACTCAAATAGCAGGAACCTTGGGGGATTTCGCTACAACCAACCAATATTCAGTCGGGACCCTAAAGGATCAGCTAAAGAAAAAAAATCATTTGATCAAAACATTAGAAGCTAAACTAGCTACAACAGAGGCCGCTACCAAAGATCAGGTGAATACAGGTTTGGAACAAGCTAGAGTAGCTGATCAAAAGGAAATTGAGCGCCTCAAAGATGACCTCAAACAGACATAGCTGATGGCTCAGACAAGTCAAACACAGGTAGGCTAGCAAGGAGAATTGATAGAGAAGCTACAAGCCAAATTAGACTTCGCTGAAATCCAAGTAATCGATATCGGGATATTTCAATCCAAAGCTATAGAGATAAGAAAAAGAGTGTCGGCAGCTCAACAAGGCCTACTTGCTAAGGTAGAAACGATTCAAAACAACTGCCAACTCATTGATCGACTATAGGAAAACCTCACTCTCGGAGAAAAAGACGTCGGGGAGGCCTGAGTTGCTTTCCAGGAGGCTATTATAGCCACGATGAGAAGGGAAACAGGCATTAGTTCTAGGTTTTCTATCTCGTAGTAGACTTGAGGTAACATCTTGTTGAAAGAATGGGAGCGTGACATATCCAAAGGCAGACAACAAGCTAGAGATATAAGAAAATCTTGTGAAGAAACCTTTGGTTTTCTACATGGAAGTTGGTTGGGTTCCGACGATGAAGGCAGCACTGAAACACTGGGAAAGATCAATACAGCCAAGCATCTGCTCAATATCAAGGAAAATGAAGAAAGAGAATTGGCTGAAATATCACAAATAACCCAGACGGACATAGTCCAAATAGATAAATCGCTGATTAAACCGAGTGTACAATTATGTTCTATCAGTGCCAAAGACCAACAGGTGGCGGGAAAGTTGCCAAAATTGGCGAAGGATTGTTACACTTTCGAGGCCAACAATCAAGCAGAACCTTCTAAGTTAATATCCCAGTTGGTGGAGAAGTGCGTCATTTGCACGGAGCATGCGAAGAGGCAGGTTTCCAGTACCAAATAAGGACAGAAACCAAGAATTGAAACGAATAATCTCCTTTGTTGTAACTGAAAACCTCTGGAACGTTCGAGATTCCATACTATAGAAATTTGTATAAATATACATTTTGTAGAAAGAACAAAAGGGATGGAACTATTTTGGTCGATTGTAATAGAGACTCTCCTTTTTGAATATTAATACAAAGTGATCCAAAGACTCCTGATTCTGTTAAGACTGTGTTATGAGTTTGTTTCCTCTCTGTTTTCTTGTTCAATTTCATTTCACACATATATGTTTGATGAATGTTACACTGCAATTTAGTAAAACCTCTACTCTGGTGATTAATTTTAATTGTCTATATAGTTTATAGTTTTTCCTCTCTATCGGCTATCAGTAGGTACAAGACCTGTGGACTCATTAGATTTTCATATTTTATACATTCGTCAGATTTTTTCTCACCTTTTTCTTCTTCTGTTTACAGGGCAAGATTCTCCCTTGATAGGAGCCTCGTATTATAAACAACTTTATGTTTTTCTTGCATCTTCACACACACTACTTATTTACTAGATAACACAGTTACGGGAAAAGGCCTTTGGTTTGTAATTTATCTTTAACAATAAATCAGATAGTTCTCTTTTATACAATCAAATTGAGACCGCATTTAAAACTTTGAAACTTTATTTTAATTTTATTGTTCCTCTATGACTGTCCTCATTGTAAGACACCCTAACATTGAGCCCAGTTTATTGGACCAAACACATATCACTTTGAACCTTTTCGATACTATTCTTAAAACAACCAATACCTAGGTAGAACTTGACCGTTCGTGGGCTGCGATTGAGCAGGATATAAACATCTAGGAACAGTTGGAGGCTAGACAACGACAACCTAGAAATCAACCTTAGCTTCTTTTCCCAAAGGTTGATGCTTTCCCTTTCTTTATCCTTTACTCACTTTCATATGCCTAGACACTATACTTTCTAAGCCTTAAGTACAGACTCTGGAACAATAGATGATCTGACATTTTATATTCTTTAGTATATTACACGTTGTATTTTATAAAGTGTGACTTGACACAGACATGGTAGTTATGTTAAGGGATAGGATATCGCTAGTCGCAACCTCCTTAATTACAAATAAGTCTACGACTTTAATCCAATAACGACAATAACTCTACTATGCATACAATAAAGAAATAAAGATATGTCTAATGGATTATCTATGTGTCACAATCAAATGTTGAAGAGTCAAGGAACTTTAATGTCCCCTAACAAAAAAACAAAAATTATATAGGAAATTTGGGGTACATTACACATGGTATCAGAGATGAAGGTTACGATAGTTGGACCTTAGGGCAAGGGCAAATTATTTTAATTTTTTATTTTCTGTTAAAGAAAATCTAACAAATATGTTTACTATTACAAACAAACAAAAAAATTGTTCTGTTGTGATAATGTCAACACATAATGAAGAAGAAATCAAACCTGAAGAGAATCCTAATCAAGGACATTCTAAAGAACCAGGGTATAACAGTGAAGGAAGTTCAACCACCCAGGTTTTGGAAACAATGAAGAACCTCATCGTGGAATTACAAGTGTTTAAAGAAAATAACAAAAAATTGAAAAAGGCATAGGAAGACTAGTTAGAAATAATGAAATGATGCTAGGTAGTATAGTAACAAGGAAGAGCCCAAAGGACAATGACAACGAAGAAGAAGTCAAAAAAAGGTCCTCTAAAAACTGTGGTTATGAAACCAAAAATGAGAACAGTTCTTTCGAAGACACACACATGGAAGGAAACAAAACAACTACAGGAAGAAAAAGAAAACAAGTAGATCACTTGGAGGGTGAATTCAAGAAAATAAAACCATCCACCTTTGACGGAGAATCAAGGACGAGTGAAGAGTTTGAAGCATTGCTACTAGATATAAATAAATACTTCCAGATTTACAATTACTCTAGTAATATGAAAGTCAGAATGACCATTTACAACTTGAAGGGAAAAGTAAGTGTCTGGTGGAAAGACCTGAAACTGGCTAAGGGATTGAAAGACAAACAAATGGAATGGCCAGATTTTAAGAAATATTTCAAGAAGAAATACTTGTCAAAAAGCTATTACGAAAGAAAGACTAATGAATTCTATGAGCTAAGACTCAGACAAATGACCATGGACGATATGATAAATAAATTTCTAGAACTATTGAGATTTGTACCATACATCAAGGAAGACACGGTAAAGATACAACAATTATTAATCTATCTACCACAGTCATACCAAAAAATAATTGAATTTGAGAATCCCAATAATTTAAATGAAGTGTTTAGAAAGTCTCGGATGTGCTATGATTAGTACAAATAGAGGTATGAAATTCCCAACGCATGGAAGGACAAGAAACAAGATAGAATGAATCAAGGAAAGAAAGGATTCCAACCAACCCTTTTCCGGAATATGGCCAAAGGATTCCAAAAGAAGGACTATCATTCCAACACCCAGAGTGCTCAACGGGGAGGTAAACCAATTAACCTAGGAGCCAAGAAAGTTGGGGACATCCCTAGAGAACCGTTCGAGTGTTGGGAGTGTGGAGAACCTCACTTGAGGAGAAACTGTCCACGCTTAACTTTCACAATGAGAACTATAGTCCATAAACCGTAAGAAGCTTCTACAGTAGGAGATATGGGAAGAAGCGTGCACAAAATTAATGCAGTTGTGGATGGAAGACAAGTTGATCATCAATCCACTATCATGGAGGTTGAAGGTAAAATTCATGATAACTGCATTTCCATATTAATTGACCCAGGAGCTAGTCTGAGTTATATTACTCCTGGTTTAGTTGAATTAAAAAATATATAAAAACAAAATCATGCTAAGTCCTGGTTAGTACAATTAGCAACAGGGACCAAAATGAAAGTAACAGATTTTATTCTTGAATGTGAACTCAACATAGACGGTCAAAGTACAATGTTAGATCTAAACATTTTACCTTTGGGATGTTACGATATAATCATTGGAATGGGTTGGTTAGATAAACATAAAGTAATTTTAAACTGTTAAGAAAAGTTACTAATTTACAGAGACGAAAACAATGCAATTAGGATGATACACAAGATCAGAAAACCAGTTTCGGTTAGGTAGATATTAGCCATGCAATTTAAGAAATGTATGAACAAAAGTTTCCAAGTTTATTCTATTCATGTAACTAATCTGTTAGAAAATGAACACAAACCGAGTTTAGAGAACTTTGCAGTTCTACATGGGTTTAGAGATGTATTTGTGGATGAAATACCCGAACTCCCTCCAAGAAGAGAGATACATTTCTCTATCGATCTACTACCTGGATCTTCCCTAATCTCTAAGGAACCTTATAGAATGAGTTTACCCGAATTAACGGAGTTGAAAATTCAGCTACAAGAACGGTTAGATAAAGAATATATCAGACCAAGTGTCTTGCCTTGGGCAGCACAAATTATTTTCATTAAAAAGAAAGACGGTACTTTGATACTATGCATTGACTATTGACAACTAAATAAGATGACAATCAAAAATAAGTATCCTTTACCCAGAATTAATGACGTGTTTGACCAAATGGGAGGAGGAAAGATCTTTTGTAAGTTAGATTTAAGGTCTAGTTATCACCAAGTAAGAATAAAAGATTGAGATATAAATAAAAAAACATTTAGAACATGTTATGGACACTATGAGTTTGTCGTAATTCCATTTGTTCTTACTAATGCACCAACAACCTTTATGTGTTTAATGAATAATATATTCAGTTAATGTCTGGATAAATTTGCATTGGTGTTTATCGATCATATTTTAGTTTACTCAAAAAAGAAAGAAGAACATGAAGAACATCTAAAAATAGTATTGCGGATCTTAAGGAAACACAAGTTCTATGCAAAGTTTTATAAGTGCGAGTTCTACCAAAGAAGGATATAGTACCTAGGACATGTGATATCTGAAGAGGGTATTGCAGTTGATCCAAAGAAGATAAAAGAGATTATGGAATGGCCTATCCCTAAGGATGTAGCAGACATTAGATCATTCATGGGAATTACCAGTTATTACCGAAGATTTATCAAAGGATTTTCTAAGATCGCGTATCTAATTACATCCCTACAAAAAAGGGAAAAATATTTACTTGGTCACAAAAGTGTCAGGACAACTTTGATAAACTAAAATGACTGTTTACTATAACACCTATCCTAAGGGTAGCGGATCTTGATAAAGACTTTATAGTTTGTGTGGATGCAAGTAAACAAGGCTTGGGAGGTGTCCTAACACAAGATGGACATGTCATCTATTATGAATCATGTAAACTGAAAAAACATGAACGAAATTACGTTACACATGATTTGGAGTTAGCAATTGTAATTCATGCGCTAAAAATGCGGTGACATTATTTAATGGGGAGAAATTTTCTGCTACTAACTGACAATAGCAGTGTAAATTTTTTATTCAATCAACCAGATCTCAATGCAAGGCAAGCAAGGTGGCTAGCCTTTTTAAGTGAATTTTATTTCGAAGTAAGACACATCAAAGGAAAAGAAAACAAAGTTGTAGATGCCCTAAGTCAGAGGACTAATAGACCTTTTGAGATAAGTGTTAGCAAAGCAAAAAATGACATTGAACAAAGAATAAAATATGCAAGTTGTAATGATGAAAAATACATCAAAACAACAACAAAATTACAAGAAAATGAAGAAAAAATGGACAAAACAGATCCAAGTTTAGATAAAAATGGACTGCTAAGGTTCAAAAACAGGTTGTACATACCTAATTCTTCTGATTTAAAGTAAAAAATTCTTGACGAATTGCACAAAAGGAAATATTCTTGTCATCCAGGGTACCAGAAAATGATAACAGCCTTAAGAAAATTGTTTTATTGGCCTAACATGAAAAGTGAAACAACTGAATACTTATCTAAATGCTTAGATTGTCAATAGGTAAAGGTTGAACATCAACATCCATCTAGTCTGCTACAGCCTCTACCTATACCGGAATGGAAGTGGGAGACTATCTCATTAGACTTCGTCACAGGTTTGCCTAAGACTCAAAAGAAAAATGACTCAATTATGGTAGTGATTGATAAACTTAGCAAATTTTCACATTTTATACTTGTGAAGTCTACGTATAAAGCAATTAATATTACTGAAATTTTAATGAAAAAAATATTTAGATTACATGGAATTCCTAATATGGTGATCTCCGATAGAGATGTCAAATTTACATCAAAGTTTTGGAAGGAATTGTTTGTGGGATTGGATACTCACCTGTATTTCAACACAAGCTACCACCCACAAACGAATGGGAAAACTGAATGAATGAATTAGATTGTGGAAGACATGTTACGAATGTACGTGAGAACGAAACCAACTAAGTGGGAGGAGTACATACACTTAGTTGAATTTTCTTAGATGAGTCCCTTCGATGAGTCCCTTGGAAGGATTATACAGAAGAAAATGCACAACTCTGATTAGCTAGGATAATCCAATTGATAGGCTTATGATGGGACCAAAAATGCTCCAGGAAATGGAGAAAATGGTAAAATGGGTACAACAAAATTTAAAGGAGGCCCAAGATTGACAAAAAAACTACGCAAATTTCAAAAGGAAACATCAGGAATTTCGAATTGGGGACCATGTATATTTGAAAGTCAAAGTAAGGAAGAACTCTCTAAATCTAGGAAATTGTTCAAAGTTGGCACCCAGGTCTTGTGGCCCATTTGAGATTTTAACTCGAATTGGACTCGTGGCATATCAACCTGCACTTCCTGCAAACTTAAATGTTCATAATGTTTTTCATGTTTCCTTATTAATAAAGTATATTCATGATCCTAATCACATCATTGATTGGAACATGGTGTAGGTGGAACAAGAAGGTGAGTTCCAAGAGGAACCTCTGTGCATTCTGGACAGGAAATAAACAATACTATGGAACAAAGCCATTTCCTAGGTAAAAGTGCAATGGAATCACTTTAGCCATGAGCAGAGCACTTGGGAATTGGAGGAAGATTTGCAGAAATATTATCCAACCTTTTTTCGAGAGAGGAATGAACACTGAGGACAGTGTTGTACTTAAGAGGGAGAGGATGTAATATCCTCAAATATTAGAATATTAAATTCTAAGTGTACTTGGAAATAAATTTCCATTTCTGGAAAATTTGATTTGGAAATTATTTTCCATTTATGGAAAATCCGAATTTGGAATTTTTATTATTGTAATTAATTATTTGATGATTGTTGGGAAAATATTTGACTTGCCCAACTAACCTCTTTTATTTTGACACATGTGAAAGAATTTTTTTTTTATAAATTAAATGGTGGAAGACAAATGGAACAACCAGGTTAAAAATAACTGACCATGAGTCCATGAGTGGGGAACAACTTTGAGTTACCTCAAGGATAATTTTTACAAGTGGAAAATGTTTGATTTGACCACTAGCAACCCCTAAAAACCAGGGATTTGTAAAGTTACAAAGTTCCCAAAGAGGGAAGGAAAGACCTAGGTACAAGATGCATACAAAAACAACATATGGAGGAGGCAGGACGCTGCTTAGTATGTTGGAGAAAGGAAACTATTTGTTGTTATGAACATTGTTTCTGTGAGGAAAAGGAATTTTTGATCTATGGATGGTGACTGTAGCTAAGGAGCATCATTTCAGTTTGCCCTTATGGACTCATGGTCAGGCTAGGGGATGAACAGGGAAAGTGAACTTGGTTGTTATGTTCTATGATTGGGAGGAATGTGGTTGTTCCATTTGCATTCCATCATCAGGTTTTAGATATGTATCTTGAATTGCATTCTTTGTCAATATTATGTTTGATTATTATTGGTTAGGAATGTGATGGTTTATTATAGTTCAAGGATACTATATTGTTTTAATTGAAATGTGATG
>ML787619.1:96539-130704 GCA_009831015.1 Picea engelmannii
CAGAAAAGCAGGGCTTTTAGTCTTATGTCTTCTCGAAAGAAGATTAGACAGGCTCCTGGCCGACTGCTCAGGCAGAAACTAGTAATCTCTGTCAGGTGTGTCGCAAGAGTGGAAACCCTACCTTTAAAGGGCCCGAGACTCTTCATACGGCACTGGATTCTTTACGCAGAAAAACCAAACACAGACAGGTCTCCTAAAGCTACCAGGGCGAGACTATATCCCGCCTGACTCAAGCAGACCAGGCAAAATAACGATCTCGTCCAGGTACGGCAACAACTCGAGACAACCACTAAATCTACGGACGCGCATGTCCGAAGGACTCCGACAATGATGAACCAACATTCGAGACAAGGTATTTTCCACGACTCACTTGGCAATAAACACAACCAATTGCTCCATGATACTTAGCTCAAACCTCACAGATCAGGTGTTGTCAATACCAACGAAATTTCGATAGCATTACCAAATAACACTGCCATTATAAAATGATTATAAAACTTAACATATTTGAATACATTTTCTAAACTTAAAAATAACCATTTCACTTGCATGAAATTAGCATAAATTTCTACATTTATTTATAAAAATAACATAGAATTCTATAATTATTCTTGTATGCATGTTATGCCACATCAATAAATTAATTAACATTCCTAAATAAACAATTACAATTTCCCAAAATATGCATAAGATAATTTAATCACTTCCACCAAAATCTATTATTCAATTATTAAATATATATTTACCCACATAAGAAAAGGTATAAGTAAGTACAATACTCCACTAAACATTCAACTACAAGCACATTCCAAATTAAAGAACATTACATTAACATCTCTTTTTATGGCAGTCCATTACTTTCACTTAGAATGTATATAATCATCAAGATTTTAGGAACAAAAGCATAGTTGTTCATTAACAGGGATATATATATGGGACAGCTGTGAAGACTGCTTACACGCATTGAAATATTTAATGTTTACAATTATGAAAGGACAACAGATCGTCTTCACTAACCTCATCGCTCCATCCCCTTATCACTATCATAACAATTGGCATGACATTAACCCTTACCAGGTGCACTAACAATAAGATTTGCATTACATGATTGCTATTAACGAAGGAACTATAAATACCAGACCAGAATGAACATATAGATACCCTTATCCTAGTAGCGTTGCCTTTTAAAATAATTACAGTTTCGCTAGAAATAAATGGTAATTAGCCGAACTAGAAAAATTACAGAAGGATATAACAATAAGAGAACCAGTAAGGTTGTAAAGGGGTAAGACACTTAATCCGAATTAAATTAAACCTTCGGTAACATATCTAAATAAATGACATCCTTTAAATGCCCATAACTAAAATGCCATCCTATCTATGAATTCTCAGAGACACTAAAACTCGTGCATTTTTAGATATATAAATTTTTAGATATATTAAAATGCAGATATATTAAAACGCATTTATAGATATATCAAAACACAGGTATATTAAAACGCAGATCAAACGCATTTTTAGATATATTAAAACGCAGATATATATAAACGCATTTTTAGATATATCAACACGCAGACCAACGTATTTTTAGATATATTAAAATGCAGATACACTAAAATGCAGATACATTAAAACGTAGATAGAATGCCCCATTTATAATCCAGCAAGACGCAGACAGCTAAACATTGAAAACGCAGATAGAAATGCATGGTAACAATGCCAGATCTGGAGGAGTAACACAGACCCCAAGACGCATGGGTAATAAAGCCAAAACTGGAGGAGAAACGCCGACCATTAAACATTTAATACTCAGGTCAAACGCCCAAAGATGGCAGTGGCAACAACGCCCAACAACAGTGCAAAAACAAAATATAACAGTCGCAAAAATGAATATAACAGTTGCAAAATGAAATATAACAGTTGCAAAATGAATTATAATGATTTCCGACCACAATGATTACAGTTTCAGTTATTAATTCGTCCAACCAGGGAAGGAGCGGTGCGCTTTGATTTACTGTTGATTAATTTACCAAATCGCCCGACAAGGAGAAGAGCACGCAAAAATCAAATGAAAGGCAAAACTGATTGCAGCCATAATCAATGAAATGCCCAACAAATGCCAACGAAATGCAAAACTAATTTGCAACAATAATCAATGAAAGGCCAAACGAATGCCAAACGTATTTGCAGCAATGGTCACGAAATGCTCAATCGACTTTAAGACCTTCCTAATCAATAAGCATAACATATACCATTCGAAATGCCCGAATACCAAGGGTAACAAATTCAGACGAAATGCCGACTACCAAGGAAACAAAATCCAACCAATTCCAGAATACAACCCATATCCATTTCAGTTAAATATCCAGAATACATGGTAACGAATACAGACAAACTTTCGGCATACAAATGACAGTAAATTCAGAACAATCTCACAATAACATGGCTGAAACGAAATTTTCCGAATATAAAAATGCCAGAACAATCTCACAATATCAACATAAATAACATTAAATTTGCCAAAACTTGCCAGAACAAACTCACAATAACATTGCTGAAATGAAATTTGTCGAATATAAAAATGCTAGAACAATCTCACAATATCAGCATCAATAACATTAAATTTGCCGAATGTAAAAATTCTTTCTACTTCACCAATTAAAATCATACCGTTGCCTTACGCCCGCATCGGAAGACGTCTCGCGCTCCATGCCACGTCCCGCTTGCCGACCGTAGAAGGCTCACCGGTACCTCCCAGCCAAACTCTAGGGGTACTCTGCTTCCCCCTTAGCCCCCCGAGCAGCAAAGGGGCCACACAAGAACCAAAGATAAGACTAGCTTCTCAGCTTGCCTCCACAGCAGAGCTACCACTCCAACACAGCTGAGATAAACCCAACTCCTCACAAGAAATCCGTCAAGCCACAATTTGGCAGCGTAACGTTACGCTAACCGTTCATCCCCTTCTTCCTTCTTTTCCCCTTCTTTTATAGAAATTTGAGACCCACCTACTTTCCTAAATCATTATTAATTTAATTTTTAATGACAAACCTCTAAACATTCTCTGCCGTCCAAGTGTCACTCATCCCCCCATGTTTCTCCAAATTAATTTCTTTAATTTAAATAAAAGACTCATTTCCCTCACTCCCCCAAAATCGCTCCTTAAATTACTCCTAGGGTTCCTAGATCCCCTCTCATGCTTTTAATAACTTTCCTAAAATGAAGTTTCTGATTTTTAGTAATCTCCTAAATGTTGATTCCTTTTCGCTTTTTACGCTATGTCTCCTACTTTCCATTTTTAAGTTTCCTTTATTACAAGTTTCCTCATTTCTATTTTTTTTTATTCCTCTCTTTTTATTATTAATTTATATATATATTTTTTTAAACCCAAAATGATAAATGCGCTTAATAGTCTTTTCAATATATTTTTAAAAGCCTAAATTTTTATACTCCCAGTCTTTAACAATTTTAATTCTTCTTTAAAATTTAAAAACCCTGTGTTTCAATTAATTTATCCCCCTCATTACTTTACCCCCCCTTAGTTTAAGAAGACTTTAACTAACACATAGGAGGGTTTTAGTTTACGCCCTTATGTTTATTTTTGTAGGATCTTTTCTTAGGGCTTATCGGAATTTTATCTTTCAGATGTTTTAAATTTAGGTTTAGATTGAACTAGGCGACAATTCATTAGGGGAGTCGTTTTAAGAATTTCTTCAGGCGTTAAGGTCTAGGGTCTTCTAGGTGGTATCATCATCATCATCAATGCGACGTTCCCTTCAGGATGCACTACGTGCTCCAAGGGTGCCACTCGCCTCGGTTTCTTCTATTGCACGACGTGCCCTTCAGGATGCACCACGTGCTCCAAGGGTGCCACTCGTCGGCTTGACGGATTGGTAGACATCTATAACCCCTGGAGTCAACACTCCGTCAGGTGAACTTGTGGGAGACTAAGGGCTCTAAGGAATAAGGCCCCCGCCTTATTGCGTGCCCCTTAGAATCATCGTGAGCGACTGTCGCAGTCTACCCTCACGGCATCGTGGATCCTCTCGAACTAGGCAATTGTTAACCTACAGTTCGAGCCACGGCAGGAGTGCTAGTAGGCTGTGGCAGGGCTGTTGTCCACACCTCTCCCTCATCCTCTCTGGAAATCATGTGTGGCCCCTTTACTCCATATGTGAGTCTTGGTCGGCAAGCTATCGTGAGCCTGCATCATCAACCATCATGTCAGATCATGTCAACAACATATCAAAAATCAATAGCATATCATCAAAACAAAGCAATATCACCGTAAATGAAACAAACCAAATAGCCCACTCCCTGACTCAATCCGAAGTCCAAGGGAGTTCCACCGATGCCTCTGCATCCTCAAGGTCCGAAACCCTGCACACTCAATGAAACTGAGTCATCAGCACCTGTCTACATCAAAGTAGTAAAAACACCCTGTCACCTAACTTAACGCATCATAATGAAGGAAAAAGTTTTATCATCATAACAATCTAGATCACTTGCGAGCAAGTGTCCTCAAAGAATAAGTTTTGTAAGTGCGCCAGAGTGAGATGTTACAGATCCTTATTAGACATGGTTTCCTAAGTGTCAATTTTGGGAGGTACAATTCAGGTCTCCCAATTAATGGATCAACCAGGGGTTAAACGCCTACAAGACCCGACCTCACATTTTCCATTAAAATGGATTCAAACCAATTTATTGTTGAGTCGTGTTTCCAGTCAGTTAGGGATACAAACAATACATTATGTATTGGTATATGCTCATTACACTATCCGAAGGGAATATGTCATTATGGTAACTTATAATACACTGTATGTAAATGATAGGCATATCGTTTAGGCTAAATTCATACTGGTTAAAGTATCCATATATTAGGTTGTATCTTAAACGTTATACAATGCTATGGATAGTGTTAGTGTATAGTATCCATGTGATAGATTATATGGTAAACAATCTCTCTCTCTCTCTCTCTCTCTCTCTCTCTCTCTCTCTCTCTCTCNTAGTGTCAGTATTTGGAATCCATATGATATACTTTATTAATATGGATAGTATATATGATGTGTATGAAAACTAGATATGGGAAAGTATATATATATATTGATATGGATAGTTACAGTGTTATGGTATCCACACGATAGTCTGTAGGGTAACGATGTATTTCTTTATGGCTAGTGTTAAGGTTATTGATAGATGATATGACAATTTATAGTCTTTAGTCTATTATGCATTGTATTTTAGAAAGCCTGGCTTGACATAGACATGGTAGTTATGCTAAGGGCTAGGATAGCCCTAGTCACAACCTTACTAATTACAAATAAGTGTATCACTCTAATCCAATAACGACGATAACTCTACTATGCATACAATAATGAAATAAAGATATGTCTAATGGATTATCTCTGTGTCATAATCAAATGTTGAAGAGTCAAGGAACTTTAATGTCCCCTAACAACAATTTTTTTTATTTAGGAAATTTGGGGTACATTACAATCCTATGCCTTCAAGTGAAAATAATCATCTATGCAATGCTTAGATTAATTAGGTTTTGTGGGAGGAGTTATGTATGGTGGAGAATATTAGGGCCAAAATCCACTCATGCAAATCAGACTTTAAAAACTATAAATGAAGTAAAAGTCAACTTTAGGTTTTGCTTAGTACTCTTGTAGACAAAACCATAAAGGGAAAAGATTGCATGATCATGCATAACCAAAATTCTTTATAGCACCCAACTAAATTCTCCCTCAAATTTGAGATTCAAATACTTACATAAATTTTGATAAGAAGGGGCACCTTGCCAAGCTTGGAAACCTTTGTACTAGTAGTTCCATGTGTTGGAACATGGGGCCACCACTTGTCCTTTTGAAGATTCCATGTTGTGATCATCAATACCACATAGTTGAATATGATTAGTCCACAGATCCATTAAGTAAACCCTGCTATTGTTAGTGTGGCAGTATGATACTTTCTAGGATTGTGATATGCACCTATAGTCTCTGTTTACTATTCACGTCAATGTTTTATCTTCACCCACAATGCAGATGTGCCATCCTTGTCTCATCATGCATTGTATCATGTCTAGGAAAGGATTTATGAAATTTAAAACATGAAGAAGGAAATACCCATGGAGAGTTGGATTGAAAATACATTATAAGATTCAATTAAATTCTTGTAGATTTTGAGGCATTAATACTTAGAGTAATTTTGATAAACTAAGGGTCCCTTTACATATGTCAATTCCATGTGCCATATCTTGGAAATGCCAACTTTATTCTCCATTTCCCCTTGTCGATGTCATCCATGCCATCTCACGGGATTTCACTGGTTCACCTATCCTAACACTTTACATTGTTTACATCATCATGTTGGCATGGCAACATCAATATGCCACATGACATTTGACCCTTGATCCTCATGGTGTTGAAGTGGAGGAAATAAATTTCCAATATGGGCTCTACTCGCATTGTAAGGTGTTCAAAGGATATCTTATAGAGACTAAACATAAGTCCTTGAATTTACTTGCACTCTATGGACCTATAATATTATATAACCTAATCTAATATAGCAATAATTCTATGATATGAGTTATGCAACATAAGGAAAATAAGTGTTGAAAACTACCTATCACAAGTCTTTGCATTAGTATCCTTAAAGGGATGCCATGTGCATAGGTTAGATGATAATGTTGTTGGTTGGTGCATTAGAGAATGGTTACATGGATATCTGTAAGACTTAGAGAATGTCAGGTGACTGTGTATTCACATTATTGTGCCTACTTAGTTTTTCATCACATTATATAATATAAACTGAGTATTTTTTTAATAGAGTTAGTCATTAGAGAATTGATCTCAAGTATTTGATATTGATATCAATGAATTAAATGGTGGATATTCACTCCTAGTATCTGTTGTAAAAATTGTCAAAAAACTTTAAATTTCTTACCAAAAACTGCCAAAAGGCTTGAGATTTGCTACCAAAAATTTGTAGCATGTAGTTCTAGGAGTCTTCCTTGAGATTGAGCTTATAGTGAATGTTCAACAATTTATATTGGGTCTTAAATTAGTGAATAGATGTTTTGGATGAGATTCATAATTTTCAAGGCGTGAGATGGGATGGGTAAGGGATAGTCTATGAGTAGGGATCATAGATGGGTTGAATAAGGTATATTTATTGTGTATTAAGGTCACCATGTTTACACCTCTTATGTCTTTGAAAGGTTAAGAATTTCTAGAGCACATAAAAATTTGAAATCCTTATGTGGCATTCCTCTTACGAAACAAAGATTTGTATCTTTTTTTCTTTATTACATTGTTCTTTTGAATGTTGTATAGGTGTACTAATTAGTGAAATGTGACATTTGCATGGTATTTTAAAAATTATTTCTTAGCAGTGCACACATAGTAATTTATCAAGAAATTATTTCTTTGCTTAAAACCTGTTTCTCTTTCCCATAGCTAGTTTTCATCGAAGTTGAAATTCTTGCATTTCATTTTCCTCTTGCATGATTTAAAGAGTCGATTCGTAATGCCATTAGTTTCACAACCTCTCCTTTGAGTAACAATAACCTAAATTCAAGCGCTAATTAAAATTTATCTAGCAAATTTTCTAGGACTCTTCAAACCCATCTTAGCTTAGGTGTAAAGATTTGGAATAGGATTTTGAGAATAACTTTCCAAAGCTGCTAAAAAAACATAAAGCTTTGAGTGAGGGAGTAAAATCCAGTTTCTATATCACTAAATTTGGGAAGCACTTCTAATGCAAGGGTCAAGAACGAGGTTGCATTGGGGTCGAAAGAGTAATCAGCCTTTCTTTGTTGGTCTTGGTGTTGAATATCGAATGTCTTCCCTCTGCTTTGGTATAGTAGGTGGTACCATAGAGGCGATTATCTTTTAGAATTACTACATAAGGTGACAACATAGAGAAGGTGGTGTTGTACCTAGGATTGACGTTGGCTAGACTTACTCAAACATCTTGGAGGGTTTCCCACTACTCGGTGAGGTAAATTTCACCAGGGAGTTAGTTTGTTAAGAGGGTTGTCAACACAACTTTTCCACCCGCCAAAACTCATCCCCTTCATGCATCGATCATGTGATGTTGGATTCCATTAGAAAGTAGCGCTTCTTTGTGAGAAGGTTTGTTTTCATGTTTGACTCCTAGATTAATTAGTGTGTGGTTTTTTTTCTCCTTAGTTGGCCTTAGGATTGAGTTTGTGGCTAATGGCATCAATTCCAGGGTAATTCCTCATTTGATCAATACAAAATATGGATACCATTAAAATAAAAGGGAATAAAGAGGTAACAAATATGTAATGACCCCATCGTTATGACAACAAGCGAAGAAGTTTTTTTTTGTTTTCAATTTTTTTTTCAGGAGTTAAGAGGAAAGAAATAGACGACGACAATAGTTTAATCAAACCACTGATGACGAACACTAGCACACAGTCCAAGCAACAAGTTACTATGACACCACACACCAGCTCAAGACAACTGTCAAACATACACAAAATAACAAGGAGGAAAACTACCCCTCCGACGCAAACACGACCATGACTACAAGCTAAGGGACAACACCCCCATCCCAAGATCATGGCCTGGATGAACAAATACTAGAACCTCAAGGTGCGCGGACCTAACACCTGAAGGCATTTGGCCCTTGTGCCAAGAGAAACTTGCATGCTCGTCAGCACTCACACAAAAGAACCTACTACGGCCAAGATCTCCTTCGCCGCTATCCCCCAGGGCACACCATGATTCCCTCATCAGGAATCATGTCATTCCCCAGGTGATAGATGCATCAATAAACTTGGCGCAAAACAAAAGGGACCAAGACTCAAGAAAAATCTGATGCGCTGGGAACCAAATACTGACTGGGAGACTATACCTACCCCACACAAAGGTTGACGAGACACAATAGGACGTAGACAAGGGGTGATGCCAACCCACACGACATGATTCCTGCCCCCACCAACCACCCAGTCTAACTAGTCTATGATTACATTCAATTTTAACAAGGGTTCCATTATAATGGGGCACGTCAAGTTAAAATTAGACAATAATGTGTCTGCTAAATAAATGTTAATAAAATTAATTTTAAAAATCTAAGAGGTCAATACTAAAACCATAATTATAAATGCCCTCTATCCTTAATTAAAATTCAATCCAGTGATTCTAAAATTTGCAATCCATTCCTTACTTACCAATCAAATTTTAATCTTTAACACAACCTAATCAGTCAAGTCTATGTTAATCCAAATTCTCCACCCAACTAGACATTAACTTAAATAACAACATTTACAATCTTAAAGTAGAATTCTATCATTATAACACTTATGAACAATTAAATCTCAACATGTAGTCTAGTTATATTGACAGAACTAACAATACTATCTGTCTAATAATATTAGAAGGAAACTACTAACTATTAGCAGGGTTGGAGCAATTTATTGAGGAAATTAACATAGCGGTTACTTATCAATTAATATAGAAATAACAAGTCAATTACATGACCATTAACACGACAATTAAAAGCGCACTAACAAGGTAGTTTACATGACTATTGTCATAACAAGTAATACAACAATAGCAAGGCATTTAAGGTGTTAGTTAACATTTAACTTGATGTGTCATTTAATCCAAAGAATGAATCTGCTAGCCATTTACATTGTTGTAGCAATTGTTCTGGCAATTAATATAACCATTACATAACAATGAATCTAGCAATTGTAAGGCATTTAACTAATTGTTATCCATTTAACTCATTGTGGCAAAATTAGCAAAAACACAGTGCCCACATGGTGGCCAATTGTGCCCAGTCGACAGCAACTCAACAATTAAAGGCAAACGTATCCAATCAACATCAATGTAGTCCATCACTCAAGGGAAAACGCAATCACAGTTTGAAGGCGAAATTGTGGTCATTACTGCAAGTCAGTTATGAATTGAATAACAAAAAAAAGAGTGGGTGAATTCAACATGCACAGAGTCAATTTTTATTTACCAAAACCGTCGTCATTTCGGCAAGTGAATTTAAGATTTAAGAGTCTAAATTCATGGGTGATTTCTACAGCAACTCATTCCATCGTTTGAAATAAAAAACGTGGGCATTTAAAATGACAATCTTAGACTCATTTGAAAGCAAAGACGTGGGCATTCAAAACAACAAACTCAGTCTCATTTGAAAGCAAAAACGTGGGCACTTAAAAGAGCAAACTCAGTCTCATTTGAAAGAAAAAACATGGGCATTTAAAATAGTAAACTCAGTCTCATATGAAAGAAAAAATGTGGGCAATTAAAACAACAATATCAATCTCATTTGAAGGAAAAACGTGGACATTTAAAACAACAAACTCAGTCTCATTTGAAAGAAAAAATGTGGGCATTTAAACAGTAAACTTAGTCTCATTTGAAAGAAAAAAACGTGGGCAATTAAAACAACAATCTCCGTCTCATTTGAAGGCAAAACGTGGGTATTTAAAAAAACGAACTCAGTCTCATTTGAAAGCAAAAACATGGGCAGTTTTAAACGACAATCTCTGTCTCATTTGAAAGCAAAACGTGGGCATTTAAAATGACAATTTCTGGCAACATTTAAAAGAAAAAACGTTTTTCTATTTCTAGGATACCAATACCAAATGCATACATGAATCAATTCGTTTTTCCATTGCCTGAATACCAATACAAAATGTACACATGAATCAATTTGTTTTTCCATTGCCAGAATATAAATACAAAATGTAGACATGAATCAATTCATTTTTCCATTGCCAAAATACCAATACAAAATGCAGACATGAATCAATTCATTTTTCCATTGCCAGAATACAAATACAAAATGAAGATATGAATCAATTCATTTTTCCATTGCCAGAATACCAATACAAATTGCAGAAATGAATCAATTCATTTTTCCATTGCCAAAATACAAATACAAAATGCAGACATGAATCAATTTGTTTTTCACATTCCAGAATACCAATACAAATTGCAGACAACAATAAAAGAACCGGAAGGATCCAATCATCCAAGGACAACAACAGAGGTAGACAGATGATAGGTTCATCCTTTTATCATTATCCTTGCATAGAAAGGCAAGGTGTTGATATCCATAGGTCTATTAACACCGAAGTGACGACCGTAGATCAGGCTCCTGGCCGACTGCCTAGGTTAGGACTGATGAGCTAGGGATGATAGGCAAAACTGCCACAATGGCCAAAATCAAACACCACAAGGAGGTCAAGACATGCGGGGAAACGAAGGCCATGGGAGTCAATCAATCATCGAGCTAGGCTATGAAATAAATTTATTCATCAATCTAGAAAATTAGTTTACTTACTCCATTAAACATGTAGATCCAAGCATAAATCGTACAACAATCTACCATACAAAAATGAAGTTAGTGTACCATTTTCTGATTGCCCGCTCTGAGTGACGTCCGATGTGCTCCGTGCAACTCCCACTTGCCGACCGACCAGACTTCACCAGTACCTCCCAGCCAATGCTAGGGGTACTCTTCTTCCCCCTTAGCCCCTCGAGCTGTAAAGGGGCCACATACACTATCCAGATATTTAGCTAGCTCCCAGCTCGCCTCGCAAAGCCGAGCTACCACTCCTCACTGAGCTGGGTATCCCAACTCCCACAAGCTAAGTCAATCAAGTAGATATTTATGCAACAAAACTTTACACAAATAGAAGAGATCCTTCATCCTTCTCCTCCCTTCATTATATAGAGTTTCAAAGTCCCTTACTTTCCTAAAATCTCATTTAATTAAGTTTTTAAAAATTAAATCCTAAAAATTCCTCCCCATACAAGTGTCACCCATCCCCTTCATTCCTCCACAAATTAATTTCTTTAATTAATTAATTTTCCTTATTTCCCTCACGCACCTAGAGTCACTCCTAGAATCGCTCCTAGGTGTCGCCAAATTCTTTTACAGGTTTTAATGACTTTCCCCATTATCAACTTGCTAGTTCAGTTTTAAATTAGAAAGTTCTTAATGGTATATACTTTACTAAGTTTGACTTTCTTCTTTTTCCCTTGGGTTTCCCTTTTCTTCTTATGTTTCCCTCTTTTCCTAGTTTCCTAAATATTTTAGATTTCTGTCTTTCCCCTTTTCATTTAAGACTCAAATTGGCAGGTGTAGAAATTAACCCCTTTTTTCCGTTTTCCCTTTTTAGTTAATAATTTTAAATTATCATAAATAATAAAACAATTATTTCCATTTTTTTTTAATTTTACCCTAACAGATTTTAATGAATCATTTAAATTGCTTACCCCTTTATTATTACAAGATTTAATGAAGAGTATAATTATTATTTATGTTCTTTTTATTTTTATTATTTTTTAAAAATAGATAGATAAAATTTTACCACTAGCATAATTTAGACTTAGACCTTAAATTTTCGTACTGGGCGACATTTTATTAGGGAATTTGTTTTTAAAAATTCTTAACATGTTATTCGTCCTAAGACCATCTAGGTTCATTCATTTATTATCAACAATGCAACATGCCCTTCAGGATGCACTAGGTGCTCGAAGGGTGTCACTCGCCTTAATTTGTTTCCCTTGCGCGACGTGCCCTTCAGGACGTGCTACGTGCTCCAAGGGTGCCACTCCCCTCTTTCCATTTTTCTTGCATGACGTGCCCTTCAGGATGCACCACATGCTCCAAGGGTGCCACTTTCCTCTTGACTGACTTGGTAGACACAAAAAAACCCAGGAGTCAATACTCCGCCAGGTGAACTTGTGGGAGACTAAGGGCCTCTAAGGAATAAGGCACCCACCTTATTGCGCGCCCCTTAGAATCATCGTGAGCGACTATCGCAATCTTCCCTCAGGACATCGTGGTTCCTCTCGAACTAGGTAAACATTAACCTACAGTTCGAGTCATGGCGAAAGTGCTAGTAGGCTGTGGTAGGGCTATTGTCCACACCTCTCTCTCAACATCTCTAGTAGTCGTGCATGACCCCTTTACTCCACATGTGAGTTTGGTCGGAAAGCTATCGTCAGCCTGCATCATCAACGAATCATGTCAGAATATATCCATATCATATCATCTAATCAGATGCACTAATATCACAGTAAAACAATCAAACTCCAATGGTACACTCCCTGACTCAATCCAGAGTCCAAGGGGTTCCATCGATGCCTCTGCATCCTCGAGGTCCAAAATCCTACACACTCAGTAAAACCGAGTCAATAGAAACTGTCTATGTCAATGCATTAAAACATGTCATCAACCCATAACGTCTCATAATCAAAATCAAATGTTTTAATAGCATAATAATCTGGATCACTTGCGACCAAGTGTCCTCAAAGAATAAGTTTGCTCAGTGCACTAGAGCGGGATGTTACAAAGTAGCTCATAACTAACTTACGTCTTATAATTATCCAATATTTTTCTTTACACTTAGTGCAACAAACACCAAATGGAATGGTTTATACAAGGTCATGATTGATAAAGCTCCATTTGATGAAAATGAGCAATGTGATTGGAAAATTAAAAATATTATCATAAACCCACATCTCACATATTTGTACATGCACCATACATTCACAATCTTTCATGAAGAGGTCTGAGAGAAATTCATCCATGCAAAATTGTCCACATCAGAATTGTCCATGTCCTTGATAGAAATATATATAATTCCCTTGGAGATATTCCAATCCTTGTCCTGCTTAAAAAGGATGATCCCACTCTATAAGTGGTCAAAGACTACTTCTATCTCTTTGTCCAAATGAAATTCATGTTACACATGAATGACAATATGATGGAAGTTTTTAAAGTTTTTTACAATGCATATTGCACATTTCTGCCAGCCTTGTTTCTCCCCATGCATATTTTTTCCCATCAATATCAATATCCTTTGTTTATGAAATAAATTTAGAATTTCTCATATTACCATGCACTGTGTTATGCAAACATGGTTTGTCAATACTAAGTTGGAAAAAATAGCCACAAGAGTGACATCTTGTCTCACAATAATCTATAGCATCCTTCTTAGTTGTATGAACATGGGGTCCTTCATGGCTCCTCTTAAAGGATCGTATTGAGACACACCAATCCTTTTGTATAGCTTTCTACTTTGATACATCATCATAATCGAAATACCCTCTACTCCCTAGGAAGTTCTTTGTTTGGTCAACTAATTCAGTAAACTTATTACAGTTAGATGACTTCTTAAAAAAGTCACAAACTTCCCCATAGGTGTGGTTTCTCATTTTACAATCATGGGGACCTTCATTCCTTGCCAGTTATTTGCATTCCTCAACTGAATTCTTTACTTCCTCCATCGTGTAGAAGGTATATTTTTATGAGCATACATGGATACCCATGCAATAATGAGAGGAGACATGGAGTTTTTCATGCATACATATCCAAATGCATTTAGATCATTTACATTCTCAAATAGAAAACCTTTGGTTCATTTCTGCAATACTGACAACAACCTTTAACTGTAATTATTGCACCTCATCAGAACTAGAAAAATCCACAGTCTTTGACATCAACCACTATTGAACACTCTTTTCCTTCAATAAGATAATGCAACAAAAAATATTTCAAAAAGAGAGTGCCACCATTCACCATCATTTCCTTTTCTTGGAACAACACTATCTAATCTCATACTCAAAATACCCTCTATTCCCTAGGAACTGCTTTGTTTGGTGAACTAATTCAGTAAAAATATCACATATTCCAGGCACCTTGCATTGGTCAAAGAAAACATGCTCATTGAAACATATTATATGTTCTACATCAAGATTGATCTCATGAAAAGGGTCCTTGTGACCACATGCAAGCATGCCTATCACAATCCCCAAAATCAATTGGGAAATCACACCAAATTTTTGAAAATGGGAAGAGAAAAAAATTTCATGCACATATGTTGAGGAGAATTTCACTTGTGTGGATCCTCATGCCCAATATGGATAGAACATGATGATCCAGATGGATATTGGTGGCCACCCACCTTTTCCAACAAGCTCAAGATAATTTTCTGACAATTTTGGCAATTTACTATTTTTTAGCAGTTTTAACTTCCGGGGCCATTTTGAGGGCTTAAATGAAGGTTTTTCAGGATTGAGATCCTCAATGATAGATAAAGTAATAACTGATCCCACAAAATGAATCCCCTCGACGATACCTTTCGAACGGGCTATCACACGCCTAAAATGGAGATTGTATGCAAAAGTTACGACCCCAGGAAGTTGATGTACTAACTCACCCAAACGGGGCCCACATGACTTTTGGCGCTTCATCTCCTAGGGTTAGGTTTTTGGATGTCTAAGGTTTTTGACATTCTTGTTTATTGTAAAAATTCCTTTAGAGCCTCATTGTAATGTTTTTCTTGTGAATGAGCGCAACCGTCACATCTCTTCTCAGAGATAAGCCACCACCATTCTAGCAAGCTTGTTTCCGCTGCATTTTACGGTTTCAACTTATTTCATTATTGAATAGAAAACTAGTTTTACTGTATCTTTGTTATTTTGTGCTAATAATCTGTTAATAATCTGTATTCGTTTCATTTTTCTCATAAAATATGGATCATTGGTATCAGAGCGGTCTACTCCTTGTCGTCTTAATGCATGTCCCCAACAAGGTCAGAGTACAAAGAGTTGGGTCTTGAGATTGTTTCTGTTGAGGACAAAAGATCTCGCATGCCCAAGAGACCTCTCATGGTAGGAGAAAAGAAATATGATGGAACAAGAGATCCTTTCAAATTGTTGATTGAGGAAGCCCTCGCAAAACAGAGGAATGATATGATGGATAGTTTCGCGCAAATCCTTCGATCGACGGCTACCAACAGGGAACACATATTCTTCGAACAGAGGTGCCACCCCCTTCAAGGTATAAATAAACTTTGATATTCCTATATTTGATGGTCAGATAGATGCAGATGTTGTAGACAAGTGGTTGAATCTTCTAGAAGGGTATTTTTCTTCCCATAACTTCTCGAATAGAGAAAAGATTACTTTTGTGCTCCTCAAAGTTGTTCCCCATGTCAAATATTGGTGGGAAACCCTCTATGAGCAATAGAAAACAGAGGAAACGTCATTATTTTCAGTCACGACCACCTAGGAATCCTTCAGGGATGTTATTAAGGAACAATACAACCCTGTCGAAAGTTACGACGACTTGTATACCAAATGGACCACACTGCGGCAAGAAAGAGACCAAGCAGTGCCATATTTCACAAATATCTTCCATACCTTGTGCACCAAGATGGGTATCAAAGATTCAGAGAGAAATATGGTGCTCAAGTATCATGGTGCTCTGCATAGATACATCAAGACCAAAATGGAATTTATGGACATCTCATCCTTGGGTGAGGCCTACCGATATGCCGTCAAAATCGAGCAGAAGCTCAAACAAAAGACGTGGAAATTTGGGCCTGGGAACCCCTCACAAGAAAATCCAAGAGAGGGCGGCCCCAACCCATAGAACAAAGGAAAGAGAAAATATGGACAGTATCAGGACTACCAGTCCAAGCCGCAAACGAAGAAGGACAACAGAAAGACAAAGAAAGATACCGGGAAGTGGTGTGACTTCCATAAGAGCCCTTGACATAACATTGTTGACTGTCGCTCAAAATAGTCTTTGGTGGAAGAAGTGAAAGCCTTTGAATCAGATGCAGATTCCAACTCTGAGCCAAAACCAGAAAGGGGAAGATGAATCATTGACAGGGAACCCAGTGCCACTGTTGCTACCACCAAGCTCCACCCTGGTGAACCAGACGAGCCAGAATAAGGAGAGTGCCTCTTCCATTCACAGATGTGGGTAAAAGGTACCCCATTTCACTTCATTGTTGATAACGGTAGACAGAACAACCTCATCTTAGTAGAGGTCGTCAAGCGGCTAGCCCTACCAACAATGTCGCACCCACAACCCTACACCATTGGATGGCTCCACCAAGGAAGCGATCTCTGCGTCAACCAACAGGGCTGACTGTCATACGACATCAAGCCCTTCAAAGATGAGGTATTGTGTGATGTTTCTCCTCTTGAAGTTTGTGATATTCTTTTGGGCCAGCCTTATTTATGGAAATGTCATGATGTATATGAGTCTAGGCCTCGTAGTGTTATTATTACTTTGAACAGGAAATTATACAGGATACCCAAGGCAGTCCCACCTAGTGCTATTTCCTTGATCTCTGCTAAGCAATGCAGGAAGGTCATCTCTCAAATGGGGAAGTTTGTCTTCTTTGTGATTCACTCTCAGAATAAGCAAAAGATCATAGCCACATCTAGGGTCTCTATGTCCAACCTCTGCACACAGCAGAAGCAAGTAGATAAGGTCGTGGAAGAATACTCGGATATCTTTTCCTCACCTACAGGGGTACCTCTGCATTTCTAGGTCAAGCACCTCATCGATCTAACCCCCGGCACACCACTTCCTATATGGCCAGTCTATCATCGCTCTTTGTTAGAGAATGAGGAGATCAAGCGACAGATCCAAGAACTGCTCCACAAGGGGCACATTCGCCCTAGCTCATCACCTTGCGAGAGCCCAATCGTGCTAGTACAAAAGAAAGATGGAACCTGGCGACTCTATATTGATTATCGGGCTCTAAATAAAATCACAGTCATAAACTGGTACCCGATTCCCTGAATCGACAACCTCCTTGATCAACTCACGGGGGCCAAATACTTCAGTAAGATTGATTTGAAGTCTGGCTACCACTAGGTCCTGATAGAATAGATAGATGTATGGAATACCGCCTTCAAGTCAAAGGAAGGCCTTTTTGAATGGTTGGTCATGCCCTTTGGTTTGACAAATGCTCCAGCCACTTTCATGAGGATGATGGATGATATCCTGTGACCATTCACCAATACTTGTGTAGTTGTGTATCTGGATGACATTCTAATTTATAGAAAGACTTGGGTCGAGCACTAGCATCATATTTAACAGGTTCTGCACACTTTGCGACAGCACAAGCTATATGCCAACTTGGAAAAATGATCTTTAGGCATGGACATGGTCCATTACCTGGGCTACATCATTGATCAACATGGTGTACATGTGGATCCAGCCAAGATCCAAGTCATCCATGACTGGCCAGCCCCAACAACACTCACTGAGCTCTGGAGCTTCTTGGGCCTCACCAATTTCTATGGCAAGTTCATGTTGGGATTCTCCCATATTGCATGGGCCCTTGGCCAAATAAACAAGGTTGGTGGTAAGGAAAAATTTGTGTGGGGCCAGTCCCAACAACAAGAGTTTGATGATCTAAAGCGGCACTTATGCTCAGCCCCAGTACTTTCACTACCAAACCTGCAACATCCCTTTGAGATCAAAATATATGCTTCAGACTATGTTGTGGGCGTCGTTCTCACTCAGCACAGCCACCCTGTGGCCTATCATAGTGAGACACTGTCAGATATTGTCCGTAAGTACCCTACTTACGAAAAAGAAATGTACTCCATTGTGTAATCCTACCGGTAGTGGAGACATTACATTCTTGGGAAGGAGATAGTCACCCACAATGATCATAAGCCATTGCAGTTCATGCAGACACAAGGAAAATTGCAGAATGATCACCATCAAAAGTGGTCCATATACTTGCAGCAATTCCACCTCAACATCAAGTATAAAACAAGAAGCATCAATCATGTCGTTGATTACCTTAGCAGACTTCCAGTCGCATCACTCACCACGGTGCTAGACTCTTGCAGCCATGAGACATCTAGATGGCCCCAACTCTATGAGACAGACCCTGACTTCTCCACCACCTACCAAATGTTGGGTGCGAATGCAGTTGTCGATAATTTCCATCTTTAGGATTGGTTGTTGTGCCATCTGGGCCATATATGTGTTCCATCAAGTGAGCGATTGAAGTTGATCTGGGAAGCCCACTACAGTCGGGTGGCAAGACACTTCAGCGTTGAAAAGACAGTGGTGATGCTACAAAAACATTTCTATTGGCCGAAACTTTGACAAGAGTTCAGCAAGTATATCAAGTCATGTACTTCCTGAGCTATTGCCAAACCAACCACTAAGAAACAAGGCCTATACACCCCTCTTCCTACTCCTGATAGGCCATGGGAATCCATCTCAATGGATTACATGTCGGACCTCATGTCCACCAAGCGGGGAAATGACTGTGTTTTTGTGGTTGTTGATCACTTTTCTAATATGGTGATTCTGGTTGCCTGCAAGAAGAGCATCACCGCAGAGGCCACAACCAAGCTCTTCTTTGAACGAGTCTGGGTACATTTTGGAATCCCACAAACCATTGTCTCAGATTGAGATAGTAGATTTCTCAGCACATTTTGGTCGAGCCTCTGGTCATTGCTGGACACCAAGCTCACCAAATCCACAGCCTTCCACCCCCAGATAGATGGCCAAACCCAAGTTGTAAATCGAATGATTGTGCATATCCTTCTCATGTATAATTAAAATAACCCTCGCACATGTATAATTCAAAGAACCCTCACACATGGGATGAGAGCCTTCCCTATGTCCAACATAGCTACAATTGAGCCCTGCATAGCTCAACCGACACAACCCCTTTCAGGTGGGGTTGGGATTCCAACCATTGGGTCCCATATATGTTGCACTTCCCCTTTCAGTCACCTCGACCGAACCATATCCTACTCCAACTAAAGCTAACAAAGCCACCCAGTTCATTGAGTAGATCCATCACATTCACCAATAGGTTCAGGATATCCTACAGAAGTCCGATGAAAAGTACAAACAATGCCATGATCAACATCGGGTGCCACATAAGTTACAGGTGGGTGACAAAGTTTGGTTGCACTTGCAGAAAGAACACCTTACAGGACCCCATCGGAAGCTTCGCCCACTCTGTTATGGGCCATACATTATCACCAAGGCCATGGGGGATAATGATTTTGAGCTGAACATTCCTCCTTTCCTTGGCCTGCACCTAGTGTCCAACATGGATCTTCTTTGCCCTTATTTCCCACCATTATTGGACACCTCAGAAGTAGCAGAATAGCTGACACCAATAGAGCTCAACCCCGACTTCATACAACAAGCATCCAATGATCATATTCTAGACACAAAGATCAAGTGCACTTGACAACAAAGGATCCAACTTTATCAAGTCGTCAAAGCAGGGTAGCTCCTGCACCAAGGCAAGTGGCTCACAAAGGGCCAAAATTAGCAGAAATTTCCTCATCTAATGGGGGACCTCAACGCAATGGAGACCATTGCTTCCTAAAGAGGGAGGATTGATCCATATGGATATCGATGGCCACCCACGTTTTCCAACTAGCTGAAGATAGTTTTCTGACAATTTTGGCAATTTACTATTTTTAGCAGTTTTAATTTCTGGGGCCATTTTGAGGGCCTAAATGAAGGTTTTTCCGGATATAGCTCCTCAATAATATCCAAATTGATGATTTATCCCCAAAAATGAATCCCCTCTATGATACCTTTCCAACGAGCTATCACACGCCTAAAATGGAGATCGTATGCAAAAGTTACGACCCCGGGAAGTTGATGTACTAACTTACCCAAACGGGGCCCACATGACTTTTGGCGCTTCATCTCCTAGGGTTAGGTTTTTGGATGTATAGGTTTTTTGGCATTCTTGTTTATTGTAAAAAGGCCTTTAGATACTCATTGTAATGTTTTTCTTGTGAATGAGCACAGCCGTCACATCTCTTCTCAGAGATAAGTTGCCACCATTCCAGCAAGCTTGTTTCCCTTGCATTTTATAGTTTCATCTTATTTCATTATTGAATAGAAAACCAATTTTACTATATCTCTATTATTTTGTGCTAATAATTGGTTAATAATCTGTATTCATTTCGTTATGCTCATAAAATCTGGATCACACGACTTATTACAGCTAGATGAATTCTTAAAAAATTCACAAGCTTCCCCACAAGTGTGGTTTCTCATTTTATAGTCATGGGGACCATCATGCCCTGCCAAATTTTTTCATTCCTCTACCGAATCATTTTCTTCCTCCATGGTGAAGAAGGTATATTTTTCTGGACATACATGGCTACCCATGCAAGAATGAGAGGATACATGTATTTTTGCATGCATACATCTCCAAAATCATTTAGATCATTTACATACACAAATACACAACCTTTGCTTCATTTATGAAATACCCTCAACAACCTCTAACTATAATTTTTGCACCTCATCAGAATTGGAAGAATCTACTATGTTTGACATCAACCATTATTCAACTCTCTTTATCCTTCATCTTCCAATGCACCCAGAAATATTTCAAAAAGAGAGTGCCACCATTCACCATCGTTTCCTTTTCTTGGTACAATACTATCTAATATTGACCTAAGCTCAGATAAAATGATTCCAACAATTGTTGTTGTTTCTTGTTAGCATGCCAATTATAAGGCAATATCAAGGAAATCATCGAATGTGAACTCAACAACAACTGGAAAATCTTAAACTTCTTGTTTCTTATCCAAATTAACTAGCATTTGGATTGCTCCTATAGCAGAAAGACAACCTCTGTCTATAATAGACTTTATATTTTTCCTTAATATGTCCAAAATCAAGAGGGATATCACATTACATTAGGTGGTTGACCACTATTCCATAGTGTGAAATCTAACCGTAGTGCATATTGCTTGCATGGATAAGCGAGTCGAATTAAGGTGCACCCACCTAGAGATTCATTCACAAAGTTGGGAATCCACTTCATGCATGAATGCCCCTACTAATATTGGTAATCGCACCCTGTAATTGTGCATCCAAATCTAAAGATATAAAAAAATTATTTAGAACTTTGAATATAGAAAAAAAAGTTCAAAAATTGGAACTAGGATGAGGATGGACTACTCACTAACAACACGTGCACATGCAACTGAAGGTACAACCAAATAGGTACCAGTCAGATATTTATTCATCGAGTGAGGAAATCTTAGGACAAAAAGAGGGAAATGTGACTACATCTAGTAGATATGATACACAAACAAGGACCATAGGTGAAAAAGTCCGAATTTTTTTTTGTAGACGCATGGAATTTTTTCTTTCCGAAGGAGGATCATGCTCTTATGATGATGAGAGCATAGAAGACATAGAGGTGCCATTCAGGTATAAGAATCTAGTGAAACAATGGGTACCTAAGGAATTGCCTCCTATAGATGTTGAATTCATTATCAACAATAGGACATATCACATTGTACCATCCTCCCTGCATGGCCTGGGGCTATTTTACATGGATGAAATAACTGTAAAATACAATATAGTAACTAAATTGATGGACTATGTCAGACCATGTTACAATTATAATGATTGGATGTGGTTGGTCCGGTACATGCGAAGTATGAAGAGATATGCACTCGCCGCATATTATATACAACTGATAAACAAGGATAAAAATAAGGGAGAGACTATCTATATTGATGGAAGTCCTAAAGCTTTTGGCAATATTGCAGGGTTTATAAACAACACATGAACCGGGACAAAAAACAAGCAATCAAATTTCATATATGAGGGACGTGAAGATAATCGGGTAGTCCTATGCGCAATAAAAAAGATAGCTCCCAGGGAAGAGTTATTAATGGATTACCATTTGAATCAAATAGAAACATCGACTAATAGTGTGTGGGTACTTATGAAACACCTCTTTAAGAAACCTCTACTTATTGCATTGTAGTTTATTTATCTTTAACATTGTTTTAAATATTTCATGGTGCCAATTTTATAATAATGTGGGAGGTTGATCATTGAGGTTGATTTTATTTGGGTGGAAATCAACTTTTTTGTTATCATTAACATTTTTTTAAATATTTGGGGGTTCTAATTATATTATAATGTGGTAGGATGATTGTGGAAAAGGGTTAGCCACAGAACATGTAAATGATTATCAAATTTGACTTTCATTTTACATGAATTTTATTATTTGCTTATATAATTTTACTTAAATAACATTGTTTTTGTTGAAATTATATGTAGTTGGCAATCCATGTTGATCATGATTCCATTGATGAGGAGGGGTTGTATTCATCCCCTGATCCGATGGTATTAATAAAAAAAAAGATCATTAAAGTGAACAAGGAACTTTCTAGCTTATTATGTCGTCCAGATCAAACTCTCGACGTCCTAGAAAGGATCAATCTATTTATGTCACAACTTAACACATGCCATAGAGTCCTAATGCAGTCTCTCATAGAGAGTTTTTGGATCATGTTCAGCCCAGTGTTGGTAGTAGTGGTGCTGCAGAGATGCCATAGAGTCCTAATGCAGTCTCTCATACAACTTCTAGAGTACTATTTACTTCTCCATCTTCCACACCTAGTTTAGATAGGAGCCATGACATGCATTTCCATACATCCACACATCAGTCAGACTCTAGAGATGGTGATAGATATGAGGCTTGTGATGTGGTTGAAAGGGTTGAATTTCCTAGAGCTAGACGTGTGACAAGAATGGGAAAATTTCCATGCACATTTTTGGTCGACGATAACAGACTTCCATTAAAACAAATAAGACTCCCAAGTAGTTTTTCATATTTTAATTGTTTCATGTTGTCCATCTCATACAAAAATCATCTAGATTATTATTTTTAAATTAATCATCATATATTTTTGTGTGTAGGAAACAAATAGTTTTATAGGCACCTAGAGAGCAAGGCCTTGTTGATTTTTGGGGGAACCTTACGCATGAGGTGGAATTGCCAGAATTCCAACCTCAAAATAGAACTTATGGATTATCTCGAAGGCCTCTTTGGATTAGACACGTTCAATAAAAAAAACAGTCACCTCTGCAATGGGAGAATATTTAAAATATGTACAGGATGTTTATAGACAAAGCTTGACATGAAATCCTAGGTATGAGCATCCTCCCTCAATTCCAGAGAGGGAGTGGAAGGTGATCATTGATGATGCAAAAAAAAAAAAATATTGAAAAAATCAAGAGAAAAAATAACTGGTACCCCAAGGTAAATTACAATATTTTGATTTCAAAACCATCTTTAATTTTCTTTAGATCTAAATAAAAGTGTGGTTATATATAACATACTTGAAAATTTTGATGATAGGTTTCCTGACACTTCAAAGGAAACCAAAGAAACGATTTTCAAACATGGCCAACACAAACTAGGCCATGGTAGCTACTCGAGGTTATGGTCACGAATCATAAGTACCCAAACATATTAAGAATATTATTTGTATCGCCTTACAAATTCCAGGTAATTGCAACCAAAAACATTAAAAAAACATACTCTTATGCAATGTAGGGCGACGACTTCGGAACTGAAACCAAGGATGAAGACCTCCAACTTGGCTACAAGTACGGCTATAAAGTTGTGGTTGATCGTAGGAAAATCATGGAGCATATTCCAAGATCCAATTTGTGGGATAAGGTAAATAAAAATCAGTCCACATTAACCTTTCATTACTTATAAAATACGTAAATGTTTGATATCGTTCATAATTTAATGTCTTACTTTTTTTAAATTAGGGGAGAAACACTATCAATGAAACCATTAGTACTGGAAAACAGAGCATTGATAGTGAAACACAACCAAAAGATCATGATGCTCCCCAACAACCCCATCCCAGTGGGGTGCAGCCTCAATATGTTCATGTGATTGAGGCCCACGATGGTGAAATGGTTGTATATTAATCATATACTTAATAATTTTGTGCTTATAATTTTTTTCGTTTCAATGGAAAATAATCTCATATTTGAGCCCCCTCGACCTGAAGATCAGGTGAATAGGGTATCTAGTCCAATGGTGTCGACTAGTGGACTAGGTAAATAATTACATTGCAGAGTTTTTTTTTAAGATTAATGAACTACTTCAATGATATTTAAAAATTGGCCATATAAATTTAATATTTTTTGTTTTTGTAGGTGATGGCCCCACATAGTAGCCTCCACGCCATGGGTATGAGACCAGACATGCTCGACATGAAAGGGATGAAGCAACATCAACTATTGAAGAGAACCCAGTAAACAAAGACATGGAGATGGATTAATTACTTAAGAACTGGAAAACACAAAAGATGACTAAATGAAATTGATGATGTGTAATAATTATATAAGAAATTTAGATGTACATTATATAGTTGAACATCTGATGATGCATATAATGCATTGACATTATGGGTACTTTTTCATCTGATAATATATACAAGGTTATTTCTATGGATTGTATATATTTGTGAATGTAATTTTATTAAACACTTAATGATAATTTCAACTTCTCTTAGTCTTGGTATATATTGATTCAATACTCCTTGGTTCTATTGGCCTTGACATACAATTTCTGCATCAATTTGTGGCTCCATGGATATCATCCTAGCGATTTGAAGGCATTGGTAAACGTGAAATTTAAGAGATTGAATTGTTCAAGTTTGGATTTAAATTTTACATGCTTGCTTGTTTGTGGGTTTCAAGAGTTCCAAACTTGTATGACACAAGATGACATAGCATGGGGCCCTTCATGCCATCAACCCCATCTCCTACATTGTGAATAGTCATGATCCTTGCTTCTACCACTAGAATTATTCATGTATTGATCCTTACAACATCTGAACCGATAACCAATATTTTTCATGGATCCAATTTAGACCATTTATCAATAGGGAAGGTGTTAGTGAAGGAAAGGCTAGTGATATAAGTTGATTAGTGTAGATGTTTTTGACATAGAATTCACCTATTAACTTGTTTAGAGGTGAATGTGGTTAATTAGAATAATAAGAGGAAGGGGAACCTAGGTAGTGTTTACCTAATGCGAGTTGGTCAATAGTGATGATGTAGGACTCATGGGGGAATGCATCACCAAAAAATGATATAGATGATGACATGAATAGCATGTATGTAGTCATGGTTGAGAAGGATGTTGTAGTCTAAGGTTGTTGTCAATATGTTAAGGAAAATTCCTTCATATTCATATGGTCACCCATCAAATGATTATTCGTAGCTCATGAATTCCCTAATAGTGGGGTAGTCTAACACTATTGGATTTATTACACTATTATATCTACATGTGGCCATGGCTCGTTTATTCGTTATTAATAATTGTAATTATGGCTAGAGTCATTTTTTTTATACTTTTATTGTATTAAAAGGTGTGATTAAGGTTGACCTAGTCAAACTTGATATGTGGGATCAATAATTCTCTTGGGGTGCCAGTTCTTGTTTTGTGGGAACTAGATATGTAGATTGGTAATATGTTTGTATTTTAATATATAACGTGAGAATCCAAGTAAGACCTGGTGCCTTGTCCTTGGGCTATGGAGTCTAGGAAGAAAATAGAACTTGAAAATGGATAAATAAGATGTGACAAAACCACCAAATGACAAGTGTTATTAGTCAAGGACAAATCTGATATATATGTATCAACCATATGAAATGCTCAACAAATACACAACAACACATCCATAAACTTCTTTCACCCATATAAGACATAAAAAATGAGATTAGAGTAAGAGAGATAACCTTCTATTGAATGATAAACCCCTTAAGCTATCTCCTTTAGAACGGGCACAAGCTATCTCAATTATTATTTTTTTTTCAAATAAATATATGTTTGTTGGGTCATATCAGGAGTACAAACTCTCTTTGATAGCTCATCAAAAGTTGAAATTCTTACAGTAACTTCCTTGCATTATGAAGAGCATGAATAATAATGTTGTTAAGTGACAAAGTCCAAATAACATTCATGCTTAACCACCTTATCAAGAACCCTATTGGCCTCCTCAATGTTTATTAATTCTTGTAAAGACCATCCATTAATGTAGTAATTGTTACAACAGTAGGATTGTATCCCTTGGGCACCATCTCATCCAAAACATTGTAAGATTCCTCCCACCTACCTTCTTCACTACTTCAGTATTTCTTCCTCCAATTGCATGTGAACCAAATGATTTACAACACCCATCTATTTTAAGATTCTACCCAATATTAGACTGTCTATATAAACCTAAATTCCAACAATAATCATTAATCCAAGGAGTTAAAAATTCATTTTGACAGAAATACATTGGTACTCTATAACATTGGCACAATTGAATAGATAAACAAAATCTCCTCTTCTTGAATATGCACCCTCTCTACAAAGATTAATCCATGCTAGCATCACATGATTTTCATAACTTGAAAGAGAGAGAGACCTCCTTTTTTTATAACTTGGGACTTGAAAATAAGTCTAGTTTAGTAAATCAAGGTGAAGGCTTTCAGAGTGTATCGATGTTCTTGGTGATTATTTACATATAATATATATTGTTCATTAGGAATCTAATGTATCACTTGGATTGAATTTTAGAAAGTTATTATTGTTGACTACATCACCTTAGCATGATCTTTAGTAAGAATGTCAAACCTTCATAGTCATCTCGTTCAACACCCATATGTTGTCGTACAAAGGGAAACTCTTAGTGGAAATCGCAAGACAAGTAAATGGAACAACAATTCCACAAGTGACAACAAGCTTTGCCTACCATTTTTTCAAACCATAGTAGCACATCTTTACAAAATCCAACAATGGATATATATAGAAATGAAAAATAATCAAGCACTAATGTTTGTTTGAAGGCCAACAGATTTTGTTCTAATGCAAAAATGTTTAGTGTAGTCCTCAAAGGCCCACATAATTTATGGCATGCATCCATATCAAGTAGAATTTTCGAACTAGATTATAACCATTGGTTGCACATAAAAATGACCATAACTTGAATGTGTCATTTTCACTTCCAATGATAGGCCATCCCTTCGAGAAAAACATGAAATGAATATAATATTAGCTTCATGGCTTTCACTGCATACATAGTAGGCATTGAACATAGAAATTTTGTCTTTCCATATCATGATTATAATTGTTGTATTTGGATCACCACTGTGTTGTTTCCTTATGGACCCGTGTAGCATACTCCCACTTTTTACTCAATACCAATTGTTATGTTCTTAAGCAAAGAGATAAGAAAGTAACCCAAAAACAATATAGTGGGTGTTCCCATACATTCACCCTTTCTTTCATGTGAGAGATATTACATAAACATGGATGACAATTTGGGAGAAATTGATATAGCAGATGGATTGAAAGTGTCATTAATAGCTCTTACAATGTAGGAGATTAAATCTAACCCCTTTATGCCAATAGAGGCTTAGAAATGTACTTAAAACAAAAGATCTTGGTGTTTCTAGGAGAAAATTAATTTTCTTCATGTTAGTAACTTTGTACTTTCCAACTAAGAGAAAACATGAAGTTTTGTTTCATGATATCATTAGTTTGTAATAGACAGATGGGGAAAAATTGGTCATATATCTCTTAATGCATGATTCTACAAATTTTGTCCTTTGTTGTGACCTATTGGATTTCCTATGATTCCAAAAACCTTAGCACCTCTACCCAATTTATTTATATTCTATTTGTTTATTAGATCCCTCAATACTAGTTGACGTGAAGTTGATTCCTTCCCTACTCTCAAGGAGCCAAATGTAATTTATCCACCAAAATTTGAGCAAATAATCCAACTAATTATCCCTATGGTAGAAATCATCGATGCAATAATGGAAAATTGAGAGTGAGAAAACATTTGAAAACCCCAAGCCAGATTGGTAACATTATTATTTGAAACTATGATCACAAATTCTTGATTTCTGGATTTATTTCTTAAAGTTGGCATTTTACATTGTTTGAAAGTTGCATTAATTATTCCCTCGATTACTATGAAACACTAATCATTCTACTCATACATTTGAAATCTTAGTCATTCCTCTATAACACACAACAAATTTTCCAAACATTTTCCCACTAAGCTCAAACTGTTACAAAAGTATTCTCCGGATCTTGCTAAATTGAACTTGCATATAATTAGAATACGTACACTCAAAGACTGAATATTGACAAAATCATGGTCATCTATAAGGACTACAAGGTAACATGTAGAGGTTGTAAATATCCAGACTCCTTGTATGTGTTTCCTTCATATGCTTATGGAAAATTCTTAATTTGTAAAGGCAATACTTAACTAATTTGGGAATTAAAATCTAACATTACCACATCAACGTTCTAACACTAAAATCATAGAGTTCTGATTATAGTAATTGTATCTGCACATACCCCTCTCTTAATCAAATAAATGGCATGCCTAGACTTTCTTTGTTTGAATGTTCCCAACCATATCCATTGAAAATATTTTCATCAACTAATGATTCTTGTGATTAAAGTTAAATATTTGAGCATAAGAATTTGTCTCAAAACAACAATTCTTAATGACACAATAAATGAGTTTCAACTTTGTCATTATTGACATTAATGCATCCCCTAAAATTGTTTGGAAGTGAATTTTTCTTGTTTAGTGGAGAATAGTGTGAATGAATACAAAACTTAAGTAGCAAATCAACCACCAGAGGAAACACATGTTCTTAACCGTTAAGCCAACTCAATTTATTAATCATAAAAATCCAAACAAGGTTGAGTTCTAAAATTATCTACAAACTAAACAATTAAATATAAAATTTCAATAGTACCTAATACTGATATTACATGTCAAATATAAATGTACACATAAATACCATATTTGGAGAGAGAAAACATCCATCCTCTTAAAGAAGACTTATTTGGCAGTTCTCAAGTCAATTTTTTTACATGCTTTACTTTAATGAGATTCACTTCCTATTCTTACGAGGTAAATTTTGTTCTCCCTTTTATCCTCTATATATTGGAAATCAACATGGATTTAGAACACAGATTGAGGATGGGACCGAGAGATGTTAGACCTTGACAATTTCATCTTCAAAAGCTTGATGACAATTCACTGAGATATTTGATCATTTGGACTATGTTGAGAAATGTTCTCCATGAACAATCTGGTAATTACCCTATTCCTCATGACAACCTTCAGCAACTCCTAGAGCCTTACAAAGAAAATTTTTGATATACTTAAAGTCAGTCTGAAATAAGTCTCTATATGGCCCCTCAGTAAGACACTTGGTCTTGAACTCAAGATCAATGGAACTTATTTTTGAACATGTGATAGGCATCTCAAAGTTCAAACTTTTATGATCTCAAATAGCAGTCTAATGTTACACACTTGAATTGATATCAATGGATGTAAATCTCTCAACTAATTTTGATCACAAATTCTTGATTTCAAGGACATCAATTTTTATATTTATTTTTAAATAAATATATATCGTCGCTATTGCAACGAATGAAAAGATTCTTGCGACGAATTAGCTATACTATCGACGAACTTTTTTCTTCGATAGTATAGCTAATTCGTTGCAAGAATATTTACATTCATCGCTCTTGCGACGATATCCTTTCCTTGTCTCTCTTGCCAATGAATTCCCTTCTTTGTCTCTCTTGTGACAATATCCCTTTTTTGTCGTTCTTGCGACGATATCCCTTCTTTGTCTCTCTTGCAACGATATCCGCTCTGTCTTTCGTGCAATAAAAATTGTTGGTCGTCTTTATTGCGATGACCAACGTTGGTCGTCAGGTTTGCGACAACTTCCTTGGGTCATCACTCTTGTGACGTTTTCTCAAGTTCGTCGTACTTTTTGCGGCATGTACAACGACATTTTGGAGACCCAAGATTCATCGCAATATCCATGATATAACGTCGCAAGAGCATCGAAAGAACCATCACAAAATGACCGAAATTTAGTAGTGCTTTGTCTCTTATGAACAATTCCAATTTCATATCTTCCTCCCTGGTGTTCACAGCCTCCAAGTGAATAGACTGAATCTATGTCGCTTCGATATGCTCCATCTCTTATTCCAATCTCATTTTCTCCTAAAAGATATTTTTGAGGATCTCCTTTTTCCATATCTGAATATGATGGCACACATGTCCGAGCCTTTGCTAGAACTGGTGTACATCTTTTTTCCGTATGAATTATCCTACTTGCTCCACCAGATTTCCAGGTTTTGTTTCAAGTCAGGGTGGTCTAACCATAATTTTTCAAAATAGAAGGGTTTGGGTCCTTTATTTAAAATCCGTTTCCATTCTAAAACTATTGGCTAGTGATCCGATCCAAATTTGGGAAGGAAATCAATTCAGGGAGCCTACTTTGGCTGAAAAGAAGTCTTTGTGACCAAGAATCTATCTAGTTGAACCATGATCATTTTTTCATTACCCTCTTTTGTTGTTCCAAGTGAACAAACCACTCCTCGTGGGAATATCATTTAATCGAAGATGCTCGATCAATGTCCCAATGGATTTTTTATCGAGATCCAATCTTCTAGCCCCACCCTATTTTTCTAGTAAAGATTTAGCCATGTTGAAATCCCTTCCCACAATCCAGGGTTTTTGATGCATGGTAATACCTAATATATTTGATTCATCTAATAAATCCCTCTTTTGACTTGGGGCTTGGGGTCTATATGCGTTTGAGACATACCCCTTCTCACATGTTCCTATAACTCTAAGTTTTACTTTGAGGATCCATTAACGCACTAAGTAAGCCTCAACCTCCATAGAGTCTGTATTCCATAGAATGGTTGTCCCTCTTGAGGCCCCTTATTTGAAATTGATTTTGCTTCTGTGTCACATCCTTTCCATACTTTCTAAGTTATCCTTCTCATTGTTCCTATGTCACATTTTGTTTATTGTATCATAAATACATCTACTTTCTCTTGGTTGATCCTTTTTATTAACATCCTATGTTTAGATGATGCATTAAGTCCTCTCACATTCCATGATGAAATCTTCATATTTAACTTCTTGGTTGGGAGGGGAAATAGTTATCTGGTAGGCCAACTACTTTGTTTGAATATACTAGTAAGGCCCCTTTTCCCTCTATTTTATGTTTGTGAGGCTTTTTTCCTCTCTTCCTTTCTTCTCCTTGAGTCATTTTCATAGTTTTGGCGGGGTTGGTTTTGATTCCTTGGTTTCCTATGTTGGATGATGGGGTCCCTTGGGTGACTCCCACCCCTTTTCCTTTAAAAAGATCATATTGTAACTTTCTTAGTTGGTGGATAGGAAGGTTATATACTATTTTTTCTCCATTTGATGCTCCTAGAGCTATCATATCCACCTCGACTTCCTCCAAATCCTTTTCTTGTGCCATGTCAACTTCAACTTCCTCCTTCTACTCAGATTCAAGGTCTTGGGTATCTTTCATCTATGTTACCCCTTCTACCAGTTTCTCTTTCCCCGGATACGAGGAGGTATTTCTTCTTTTTGGTACATCCTCCCTTGTTACATCCATGTTATAAGTGTCTTCCTTTTGATCCTTTGATTTATCAACTTCCCATGGTTCACTTGTCTGCCCCCTAAGGCTTGGAATCTGTTAGCAGTGTTTGGTTTTCGATTTGTACTTGGTTGTTTAGTTTTCCTTATGCTTTTCTTTATTTTTCTTGGGATTTTTGAGAAAACATCCTAGTTAGTTTCTTCTTTTTCTTTGTTTGAGGGATTGGTAGCATTTTGGGGGCAATCCACAAACGTGGCATTAGTCCAGGGGTTGAGTGTAGTCATTGTCTTGGTATGATATGATTGACTCGGGTAGGACTCCTGCTACATTTATGTATACACAAATTCTAGCGTAAGAGATATACCTCACAAATTTGGTGAATTCCAAAAATTTGATGAAGGATCCCAGAGTGTTCATGATTCCTTCTAGGGTTTCGAGGTCCAAGAACTCCCTTGGTAGTGAGTACATTATTATCCACACTATTGCTGCAGTGAAATATTGTTTCTCTTGAGAAAATCACTTTGTCTAGTATCTCATCTACAACCCAACATAATTGAAGAAATACAAACCCTCTTCAAAGACTTTGTTTCACTTGGCACTCCACTCAAGATTATCTTAACATTGTGACTAAGTCAAACTTAACCCAACATTTTCTCCTTTAAATTATTTATTAAAAAAGTTGATTATTAAAGAAAAGCTCATTGTCAGCATAGTTACATAGTTACTATACTTGTATTCCATTTCAGTGAGCTATGTTTTCAAATGCTACTGCTATTGTGATAAGTTTCAACCACCAATATATCTGGATATATATACCAGTGCTATGTAAAATTAGATGATACGAGTGTTATGTATGTAACCTTAGATTGTATAGATCGTAGGAAATATTGCATTCAATGTAACATGTGACCTAATTTCGAAGCAGGCCAATAACAGATACTTTTATATTTTTCATGGTTTGTTTACAATTTTTATAAGGATTTCAGCCATTTCAATATTAAGAATGCATGGAAATCTACAATCAGAATGGACCCAAATTGGTCAATTTACCGAGTAACCAAAATTGCGATCGGGGCATTTAGTGGTCTGGGAGATTCCAAGGAAGGTTGTCGAAAAGGGGACGATTTGTAAACTTCGTATCGGTTCCCTGGGTGCATAGTGCTTGCATGTTTCAACGGTTCATACTGAACTTCTAACATTACTTTCCGCTGCCTACGCAGCCAGGTTTCTGACACGTTATCACGTTTTTTATGAGTCTAATTTTATGGCTGCTGTCCTTTGCGACCAAGTTGTTTTCTCTGGCAATGGTCGGTGTTGGCGGGGCCGCTGGGTTTGAAAGAATGACAGGATGGCTTTGAAACTATCCAAAGTCATATAGACGATGGTGTAAATATAACATATGTCTGTAACACGTATGAAACAACATCTGTCACCGCTAACCGACGATGGAGAAAGTGAAAACGACTGAGTTGTTATAAGGCACATTTCGGGTAATCTTCGTGCTGCCAGTACCCCGGCAACTGTCAGTGTTGATAGAGCCGCTGGGTTTGAAAGATTGACGGGATGGCTTTGAAACTACCCAAAGTTCTGTAGGCGATCGTATAAGTTAGAACATATGTCTGTAGACGTACCAAGCAACACCTGTCACACTGCCGACCGGCGATGGAGAAAGTGCAAACCACGGAGTTATTATAAGGCACATTTTGGCTTATCCTTGTGCTACCGGCACCCGAAGATATCGGTTAAATTGAATCACGTGAAACGTGAAAGTACAGTAGAATAGCATAGTGGAAAGACAGAAAATAAGAGCGATTAGCCAGCTTATAAAAAAGTGATTAGTTTTGAAAAAATGCACGAGGTGCTTATCAGTTATTTGTAATAAAGTATTTAGTTGAGAAAATGCACGATGTGCTTATTGGTTATTTGTAAAATCAAAACTCATTGAAATTTATTTATAAGTTCATGCATTGAGATGGGGTATATGATTCCTTATGATTTGGATCAGCGGCTAGTCCATGCTGGTTGTTTAGTGAGCACTAAGCTTTGATTATAAAGTTGAACCATGGTTAAT
>ML787619.1:130730-149441 GCA_009831015.1 Picea engelmannii
ACCATGGCAAAAGGAAGCTTTGATTATATATAATTAACCATGGTTCAACTTTATAATCAAAGCTTAGTGCTCACTAAACAACCAGCATGGTGTATATATATATATATATATATATATATATAATTAAAGCTTCCTTTTGACATGGATAAACTTTATAATCAAAGCTTAGTGCTCACTAAACAATTAGCATGGACTAGCTGTTCATCCAAATCATAAGAAATCCAAAAAAACATTTTGACATATAAAAAAACTCAGAAATTGAGAGAACATCCATGATTACACAAAACACTTAAGTGTATTATTTTTACTGTTACACATATACATAGGTAAATATATAGTTGGATTCATATCCAACAGATTTCATATTTGGAGAGAGTGGTTGAGAAGATATCTCAACAGCCTCCTACAAATCTTCAACCAACTCAATCTAGTCTCCTAAAGTAAGCTTTATTCTAACACCCTCCCTTAATGCTTACTTTACAAATTACAATACTCAATCACAATTACAAAAAATTACAACACTTGAACTTTCGTCTGTCTGTCTGGTCTTCCTCGGCACTGAAACTCACTCTGCAATCACACGGCTTCCACTCTTTCTTCTTCCTATTCCTTGAGCTTTCCATCGACAAATTTAAAGTCAAAATGCCTCTGACCATCTTTCTTGCGCTTGTATAACTGACAAATTGACAACTTGGCTCATCGGGGCTTCCGTGATAGAAGGTGTCAACTATTGATGCATTCTATGAACATGCCTCCATCTGTCGAATTTCTTCTTTCGGTTATTCGTCAGTGTCTAGAAGAGCAGTTTGGATACAGAATGTCCTCAACATTCAAGTATACAAGGTGACTTTGAATAAGAACAGTTGTTCTTGAAACCGGGACTGCCAGCTTATATCAAGATACAAGAGTTCCTATTTTCTTTTACATAAACACGTAAACATATAAAAACTTTAAACTCACCAGGTAAATGTAACCTGTAATTGTCGATCTTGGAGCACCGAAGTACAACAAGAGTCTACAACTTATAACATACTCAACATAATCAAACTAGTAACTTGCTCTTGTGGCACTGAAGAACATGCAAGAACTACAAGGTTGAATTACATCATTCTGCTCTATATTTGGTTATGCATTACAATTCTTATAAATACATAAACAAATATGAAAAGTGGACAAAATAGTTGGTATAGCTAGTCGACTTCTTCTTAATGTTTTCTGCCACACTAAACTGATATATGGTTGCCAACGATAGTTCTAAATTATGAGCACACTGTCAATGCATATGTTCCTCGTGAGGGCGGCTCAAATTCTTGACAATCAAATCACATCTCTCTCTCTACCACATAGTGTCCTTGACAATGACTCTAGAGAGCAATCACATCCTTGAAAACGATGGCAGTTGGATCCTTCATGGCTCACGGAATTCTGCACAGTTGTTTTCTCCACATAGGCAGCTCGTCACCAGATTTGGCGAATGCTTAATAACCTTCACGAGATCTGCTGAGCCAAAATCTTGGCTGGAAATCAACCACATTTTGTTTGGCTACAATGATTAAAACATTGTCCAATCAATAGTTCTTTCTTACACATAGTGCATAAGACCATAATCTAGCGTTTTTCCTTGCTATGGTGCAGAGATCGTTTTTTATGACAGATCCTGGCGAAGTAGATGTGCGCAGTGAGCAGAACAACTAATTGGTAGGGACAGATACTGGCTTCTTCTCCTTTTGATGAACAGGTCAACCGATGGTGGCTTCTTCTCTCGTGCGCCCTTTTCAAACTCTTCAACAACTCAATGTGATCACACCTAATTTCAACAGATGGCTTATGCCTGCACAGCTTCACGCCCTAACCGGTGGCTCTACCAACTATAATAGTCACAAACCTAGACAATGGCTGCGTTAAGCAATTAACAACTGCACAATCCCTATAGAGTCTTATGCAACACACGTAAAATAAGAAATTCAACACTCTACTACGCTACTTATGTACAGAGAATTGTCTCCCAAACTATTTCATCTTCCTGGGCACTCCCCTGAGGGATTAAGCCCAACCAAGCTCTGATACCAACTCAAAAATTGAAAGAACATCCATGATTACACAAAACACTTATGTGTATTACTTTTACGGTTACACACATACATAGGTAAATATATAGCTGGATTCAGATGCAACCGATTCCATATTTGGAGGGAGTGGTTAAGAAGATATCTCAACATCCTCCTACAAATCTTCAACCAACTCAATCTAGTCTCCTAAAGGAAGCTTTATTCTAACAAAAAAAAACCACTGATAAAGATATCAAATAACCTATCAAATAACCAACACAATTGTATAATATAAATGACATAGCTTCAAGTTAATATGAGGACGGTTTGGTAAAGTTGGGTATATATATGTTCAAATATTTAATAATACGATTAACCGTCTTGCAAATGGATTCTTCGCTGTAAACCATCACAACTATCTATACCTACCGTAGTTTCTCTGCAACAGAGCCGATAAGCTCAAATGTCATGTAAGTTTCAAAAGTGTTATAAATATAATTGTCTATTTAAGTATACATTGATGCTGTATTGGCAAATGGAACTCCACCCAGCGTTGTATGGAAGTTCGATGGCCAACACTTTAGCCTTTCTGGCAACTGTAGCAACTGAAAGAAAATTCTATGCTTATAAGTATATCCAAATTTATTGAAAATGCTTACAAATCAAGTATAAAAAAAATTATGAACAATGATTTATTTTGCTAACAAAAATTGGTTCTTTGTACATCTACACAGGTTCATCGACCACAAATGGATGTCTTGACACTATTATATGTTCCAATACAATATATCTGGGCTTGAAAGCTCCCATGAATAAAACCAAAAAAGTGTTTACAATTATCAAGCTCTAATAAATATTTGATAGTATCTATAACTCCTCGTGAATCAAACACATGGTTTCTTAACATTATTCTAGGTTCCAATACAATATCGTTAGTTTTAAGAGTTCTTATGGATAAAAAATAAGTATTTACTAAGGTATGTTAAGAATGGTAATATATCTATAACTCCTCACCAATCAAACAAAAATGTTCATAATTATTAAAAAAAAATTAATAGAAATATTCTAATTATTAAAAAACTAATATAATGTAAATTTAAAATTTTATTTTAGAAAAAAGTATTATTATCTATTATATTATAATTATGATAATTTACTTAGGATAGTGTGTTGGTTCCTTGGAAAGGAGGAACAAGGACATGTTTCCAAATAAGGTGGATAACTAACAAGACTTGCACTGTGATGGATTGTATGTGTTATATGTGGCAAGGCCACAATGATGATAAGTGCATTGAAAGTATGTGAATGTTTGACTAAGTAGGGGCATGATCTTCATGCACAATCATGTGTTGGCTTAGACGGATGACAACATGGTTTCAGTTTGGGTAGCTAATTTCTCAAGGATAAATGGTATCAAAACCAATGTTCGAGTTTGTAAAATAACAAAGTATCTCGTCAACACCAATAGACCTTTCATTGGAGGAGATAATGGGGCCATGTAAAGGAGGACATCAACAATTCAAGTGTGGGATATTGTAGGGACCCCACTTGAGGTACCATTAGTGATGGTATGAAAAATGGTGCATCAGGAAAACATGACTAAGGGTGCATGATGATTACATACAATTTGATAGCCTTGGTGACAAACTCATGGGTGGCAACCACAAGATATTTAGGATGATGCACTAGCGCATATGTTAGGAGGACCAAGGATTCCTTTCCTAGTATGGTAGATGAACAAAAAGGTCTTGCATAGAAGGGTTCGATGGAGGACAACATGACTTGAGAATGTTCTACATTTTTTGTGTTATCTATGCTAAGGAAACAACATTGATAATTTCATTAAACATATGTGAACACCTAATGAATGAAGGGAATTATCTTCATGAACAATCATGGGTTGGCCTAGATGGATAAGACTGTGGTCTCACATTGGGAAGTTGATTGTTCAAGGATTGTCGACTTATGAAAGAAAACATTGAAACATTGTCTATGGTTGGGTGATGATGGTGTAGCATCACCTACAATGAAATGAACACTCTGACATTCTGCATAGTTTAAGGTGATTGGATTGGATTTGGTTAGGTCATGTCAATTTGGTGTACAGTTTGGGTTATATAAGTGGATGATGGTCCTACCCAACTAAAAGGGTCACAATAGTGATACACAACAACTAGGCTTCTTGAATGGTTGAATCTTATGAGAAGATAGAGTGGAACAAAAATTCTAGCCCTATGACAAGTTACTTGGATGAAATGACACTTGCACAAGTTTAAAAATAAAATGTGAACAAAAACTATATGTCCTTACTCAACCTGTGACCACTTCTACTAACACTCACTAAATTCCATGCTAGAATAATAAGGTTTCACTATCTTTTTAATTGCTATTTCCTTCATACATTGCATTAAATGTAATTTTATATTCATCATTATGCCATGGTTTTCAAAGAACGTTTTTTATATTATCTTTCTTATAGTGTATTAATTTAAGTATAAAGTTCTTAAACACATCCCTATGATACTTTGATTTTAGTATTTTTCTATTTATTTCATTGTAATTAGAATCACATCACTTATAATCACTCTACTTCCTCCTAACGAATAAGACCAATATATCTAAAAAAAAATCATATCTAAGTTATTTGGATTGCAATATTTCTTACACCAAAAACTTAAAAAAAAATAAAGTTCATAATGAAAACATACATCGTTCCTAGACCTCTACATACTTTTGCTAAAAACTATTTAATTCCATATTAGAATAATGAAGTTGCAATGTATTTTTAGTTGACAACAAATTAGAAGACCAATGCACTATTTCCCTCCTTGCATCCATTGAATTTAATGTTCTCTTCATTGTTTCATGGTTTTCAACAAATGTTTTCTATATTCTTTTTCTTACATTGGATTATTTAAGAATTATTGTTACATGATTTTCAACAAATGTTTTCTATATTCTTCTTCTTACAATGGATTATTTAAGCATCGAGTTCTGAAATACCTTCCTATGATGCATTGATTTTAATGATATTTGTTATATTATTGTTTTTATAATGTATTAGTGTAAGCATTATGTTCTTAAATGATTTTCTACAATGCATTTACTTCAATGCTTCAGTCGCTATGCCACAAGTTATACATAATTACAATGCTAAATATACTTATGATCAAAGATATTTAAGAACGAAGAAGGTCATTGCCTAAATACATGGAAGAATGGAGAAAACATTTATAAATATTGAAAAGAAAGAGCGATAGGGTTTGAAATTTACAAGGATATCTTGAGTTAAAATTTGAACAATCTTAAATTAATCCTCCATATAATTGCTCTTAGAATATGGATTGATATGATTGATATGAGTAGAAAAAGATAAATTGATATTAGCATTCACCATCTTGATCATGTAAATATGTACCTTGTTTATATTTTATTTGCATTATGTTCAAATATATAACAGTTTAGATGAAATGATTAAAGGGAGTAATTTTTTTTTATATAGCATCATTTCAATAAGGCTCTACAATTTGAACCAATGTAGATACATCATAACCTTAGATCTATGATGCATGAAGAGGGATCAAATCTCTGGAAGTGCAAACCATTTTTCAATTTCTGCACTCTAAAAAAGGTTTTCATTTCAAGAGATTTGATCACTCTCACATGTTGAGTAAAACAGGTTATAAATAATTAGTTGTTTTTCTTTAACATTTTATTTACATGATGGAAAAAACCAATGAGAAGCTTTCTCAAATATCCTTGGTTGTAACTAGTTAACATGTTATGAGGATGAGAAGAAATTTAGAAGTGTTAACAATATTTTGAAATTTAGATGTAATGTCTACACATGCATCATGTTTTAAAAGAAAGTGACTTTCATCCTCCACCTTCTTATGATGACAAATTATTTCATTTAATAAAGATTATTTAATGTTAGGAGGTGAAAGGAATATCTAGATCTCATATATTCTCTAGTAGAGGGGCACATGGTTTTCTGCAACCTTCCTCGATACCAAGGTTTTCTGCAACCTTCCTCGATGCTAAGGTTTTTTGTAACCTTATAGGATACCATGGTTTTTCTAGAACCTTCCTATGTATTTTTTGGTACCTTCCCTAGGTATTCTATAAAAGGCAAATGACCCCTTCAATTTTTTAACAAGAAAAGGTATTGTAAGAATATTTGTTGAGTAATAATAAAATTTGATTAGTGGGTTTTTAGGAAAAAAACATTCCCTTGTATCACCTATATCTACGTATAAACTTTACATTGGTGAACTTTCAAACCAAGGTTATATATGACTAAATAGGTTTTACATAATTATGTCCATTTACGTGTCATTAAATACAACTCCATAAAAATAATTACAACTCTATTCATGAGAAAATGATGCTTCTTTTCTGGAACTTCTCTCTACTCCAAATACACTTAACCAAATCAAGCACTCCTTAGTTGATTACTTCTTATATGTTATCCTTTGTTTTCTTCCAACAGTGCACCATTTCCATGTGCCATTCATCATTATTCATAAACCTATGAATCGTCGCTTCAATTTGTGTGCATGAGTCTAATATTGACTCCTCTCTTCTTCCGTAGAGGCTTTCATTTATTAGCACTCTTGAAACCCGGATGTTCCTCATGTAAAAAATTTTGTGGCTTCATGCCCCTTCTTACATCTTTATTATCATTGAAACTCTAGGCAGCACCTCCCTCACAACGCGTGGGTATTCTTTCACCGAGGCCAATAATGTTTGTAGTGTGCACTCACATTCAGATGAGGTCGCACGTCTTTTGACTGTCATATTATTGCTCCACATAACCACATTACCCATGCTATCTTTCCATATAGACTATGGTCAGATTTGTAGAGGGTGCTTTCAAGAGCCTTGAACATTGATTCCACCATGTGTGTGGCGACGACTGATCGACTATCTAGTTGCTCCAACTCCCACAACAGACTCTTTGCATTTTCCAATTGGGTTTCTATTGGTTCCCAATTAAATGGCATGCGATAATGACTTTGGTAGAATTTCCTCACTTGTGCCTCCATGGATTCATCACTTTGCTAGTCTTTGATTTTAAGCATAAACAAACACCATTCATTGAGCCTACAAGATTCACAAGGACTAACACGGGCAAGAACCTACCACTCTCAATCTATACCAAATCTAGGCTCCAATTATTAGACCACTATGTAAGAGAGTCCAGGTATACCAAGAAGCTTTGATCCACCATCCATGAAATGCTTAGGTCACTCTCGCTACAGAGTTTAGTTCCACTAGACTGTGATATCACATGTTAAAATTGAACTTGGAAACCCTTAATCAAGAACACCAACACTTTATATATCTATTAACCTTGGCCAAACCAATGAATATAGACCAACAACCAACCGAGACTTCTTACAATGGAATATCTCCAACCATTAAATATGCTTTATCATATGTAATACTAAGGGTTACTAAAACCACTAAACCCATCAATAACTAGCTCAAGCTTATCTTAACACTAGATAACCTAATCAAAATTAACCCAACATTTTCTTCTTAAATTATTTATTTTTAATTATATAAATTATTTATTCAAAAACTGTGTTATTAAAAAACTCCCTTTTATCATATATCATAATGTTAATGTATTTATATTCCATTAGAGCGATTGTTTTCAAATGTTGCTGCTACTCTGATAAGTTTCAACCATCAATATATATATATATATATATATATATATATATATATATATATATATGATACAAGTGTTATGTCTATATCGTAGGAAATATTGCATTCAATGTAACATTATTTAGAAGAGCCAAATTGATAAATTGTGAAGCAGGAAATGCAGAGAGAAAAGAATAGAACAGTATATTGAAATGTATGAAGAAGAGATTACAATGTAATGGGAGATGGTTGAGCTAGATATTCTCAAGCAAGACAAAAATAGAAAGTACAATTGTCCAGTACAACTGGCAGTGTACAGTCAGACTGTTGAGGTTACATTATACTTAACACTCCCTCTTAAACTCAACAGTTACAATCATCAGCACTGACTATGCCTAAGTGTTGTCTCTAAAAATCAAAAACTGACTTTCCTAGTGGCTTTGTAAAGATATCAGCAAGCTGATCTCGAGAACCACAAAATTGTAGTGCAATATCCCCATTATTGACTAGCTCGCGTATGAAATGAAACCGAGTGTCAATGTGTTTACTTTTCTTGTGAAACACGTGGTTCTTAGATAATGCAATTGTTGATGTATTGTCATAGAAAATAGGAGTTGGATCATTTTCTATTTGTGACATGTCTGTCAATATTCTTCTCAGCCATACAGCTTGACATGAAGCCGAGGTAGCAGCTACATACTCTGCCTTTGCAGAAGATATTGATACAATTGGTTGCTTCTTCGATGCCCATGAAATCAGGTTCGTGCCCAGTTGAAAAACATATCCTGATGTGCTTTTCCTGTCATCTAGGCTGCCTGCAAAGTCACTATCTGTGTAACCAGAGAGTTGATTACAATCAGATTTAGTGTACCATAAACCAAAATGTAGTGTTCCTGCTACATATCTCAAAATTCGTTTTTCCATTTTCCAATGCGAATCTTTTGGTGATTCCATGAATCTAGAAACAAGGTTGGCTGTATACATAATGTCAGGCCTAGTTGCTGTAAGATACAAAAAATTGCGTACTAAACTTTTGTACAGGGTAGAGTCCACAGTAGGACCTTCATCTTTCTTGCTCAATTTTGTGCCTAAAGGTATAGGGGTTTCTGCTGGATTGCATCCTTCCATGCGAAATATTTTGAGAATGTCTGCTGCATACTTTTACTGACAGACAAAAATGCCTTTGGCTGATTGATTAACCTCAATACCTAAAAAATATTTCATTATGCCAAGATCTGTCATCTCAAACTCAGATTGCATGGCATGTTTAAAATCTATTAACTCTAGATTTCCTGTGTAGATCATGTCATCAACATATAAACATACAATTAGAATTTTACCGTGCTGATCTGTTTTGGTATAAAGTGTTGGTTCATTTTGACTTCTGCTGAAACCACTTTTGATCAGATAAGTGTCAATTCTGTTGTACCAAGCTCTTGGAGCTTACTTTAAGCCATACAAGGCTTTCTTCAACCGATACACTTTGGTTGGGTGCTCTTGGACTTCAAATCCAGGTGGTTGATCGACATAAACTTCTTCTTCTAAAAAACGATTTAGGAATGCTGACTTGACATCCATCTGGTATACTTGCCATTTGTGTTGTGCTGTTATGGCCAATAGAGTTCTGACAGTGTCTAACCTTGCTACTAGAAAAAAAGTTTCACCATAATCAGTACCTGGTTGTTGTGAGAATCCTTTGGAAACAAGTCTTGCCTTGTTCTTTTCAATCTGCCCTTTTTCATTGAGTTTAGTTTTGTAAACCCACTTGACACCAANACAAGATCCCATGTCTTGTTCTTCTCAATGGAGTCAATTTCTTGGTTCATGGCTTGAACCCAATGTGGCTCCTTAGCTGCTTCCTTAAAGGATGTAGGTTGACATGACATTAAATCAAAGAGATTGTGTTGCTCAAAGTCACCCAACTGCTGATGGATTTCTCTCAAACTTCGAGTTCTCTGATTCTATGGTTCAGAGAATGATTCTCTGCTCGAAGTTGAGTTATCCTGTGAGTTATCTAGTTGTCCTTGTACCTGTAGTCTTGGAAGAATATTTTGAGGTACTTGTTGTTTTGAATTTTCTATGGTTTCATAACTTGGCAGCAATGGATTTTGACTGTCCACTTGCTGATTTTCTGAATCATTCCAGAATTGATTTTCCAAAAATTGTACATCTCTACTGAGAATTAATTTCATGGTGATTGGATTGTAAATCCTGTAAGCTTTAGATGTTTCACTATATCCAGTGAAAATACATTTCTCACTTCTATGATCAAGCTTCTTCCTTAATTCAGAAGGTATGTGTGCATATGCTATGCATCCAAATGTCCTTAGATGAGCTACATTGAGCTTTGTCCCACTCCATGCTTCTTGGGGAACTTTCATCTGTAGACTGGTGGTTGGTGATCTGTTCAAAAGATAAGCTGAGCATGCTACTGCTTCAGCCCAAAAAGTGTTTGACAAACATTTCTCTTTGAGAAGTGTTCTTGCCATATTCATGATGGTTTGATTTTTTCTTTCAGCCACTCCATTCTGCTGTGGAGTATACCTTGTTGTTGCTTGCATGATGATGCCTTGAGATTTGCAGAAATTTGCAAATTCTCTGGAATTGTATTCTCCTCCTCCATCTGACCTGAGTGATTTGAGATATTTGTCACTCTGTTTTTCAGCTTCTGTCTTGAATTCTTTGAATTTTGTAAATGTTTCAGACTTGTGTCTGAGAAAATAGATCCATATTTTTCTGTTGAAATCATCAATAAACGTTAGAAAGTAAAAACTACCACCTATTGACTCTGTTTGCATTGGTCCACATAGGTCAATGTGAACAAGTTCAAAATGTTGTTTGGCTTGATTGGAAGACTGTGGAAAACTAGCTCTCTTGTGTTTTCCAAGTATGCAAGACTCACATGGGGGAATTTTCTCTTTAAAGATAGGTAGACCTTTGACCATGGGGTTTTTCTGAAGAAGACTTAGACTCTGGAATGGTAGATGTCCAAATCTTGTATGCCAAACCATTATTCAAGGTAGATGCACTTTGTGCATAAGGTTGACTCAGATTTGCAGTTCTGAGGGTAAGGGGAAACATCCTATTTGGAGTCATATAGATTTCAGAAATCAATTTTCTATTGGTTTTTCTATCATAGATTTTGCAAGATGCTCCCTCAAAAAGTACCTTATATCCTTTCTCAATGAGCTTTCCTACACTTAACAAATTATGTTTCAAATCTGGAACATGATAGACATTACATATGTCTTTCTTTACATTATGTTTAATAAGTATAGGAACAATTCCTTTTCCTTGAACTTTGACTAAATGATCATTTCCAAGAGTAATATCAGATGAGATTGAAGAATCAAGGCATGAAAGTAATTCTTTGTTACCTGTCATGTGATTGCTGCATCCATTGTCCAGTAACCAGAGATCTTTAGGTTGTTTTTCAGTTTTGCGGCATGAGAGAAACCTACCTCTTGAGGTGTCTCCCATATGATTTGACACATGTGCTCTGCCTGAGAGTTGATCTACTTGCTTCTTCCTGCATTCAGATTCATAGTGCCCATACTTTTTGCAGTAATAGCATTGTATGCTAGTTTTGTCATTAGTCCTTCTCCCTCTCCCTCTTTGAGGCTGGAAATTCTGATGTTGATTTTGTTGCTATTGCCTTTGACCTTGGAAATTTGGATTCTAAGATTGTTGTCTATTCCCTCCACTGTAGTGAGGATTACTTTGATTGTTCCCTCTTCCTCTACTTCTTCCTCTACCTTTCCCTCTTCTTAATGAGAATTGAGTTTGGAAGGCATTGGAGATTGACTCATCTGTAAGATGTAGTCTGGTCTCATGTGTCATTAGAGAACCAATTAATTCATCTGTTGAAAATCTTGACAGATCCTTGGATTCAAGGATTGCTGTTACAACCATTTCAAATTTCTTGGGTAGACTTCTGAGAATTTTCTCAACAATTCATTGATCAGTGATGGTTTCACCAGTCAGTCTAATCTGGTTCACAATTCCCATGACTCTAGTCATGAACTGATCCACAGTTTCAGACTCTGTCATCCTTAGAGTCTCGAATTGTGTCCACAAGGTCTGCAGTTTAACTGTTTTGACCTTGTCATTTCCTTGGTAGGACGATTTAAGGATATCCCAGGCCTATTTGGAAGTACCAGCACCTGTGATTTTTGAAAAAATCGAGTCATCTACAGAATTCTGAATCCAGAATTTCACTTTGTTTTCTTTGGTCCTCAGAGTTCCCTGAGCAATTCTCTGCGCATTTGTCATGGCAGTGAGGGCGGCTGGATCTGGTTCCACATATCCAAGATCCACTGGTTCCCAGCACTCTTGTGCTTGCAAGAACGACCTCATTCGGAGAGACCAAAATTCATAATTCTTACCAAGAAGAATCGGACCCTAAGTTGGGCCTAGATTGCTAGACGACACCATGATTTTTAAATTTTTAAAAAATTGCAGAAGGACAGAGAAAAATTTTGTATTTACCTCCGATCAGTGAAACGTCGATTTGTCAATGGCCGATGGGAGCTTATCGGGCTTGAATTGGCCCTTGGTCTCCTTGCAATGTGACCACGCGTCTTTCTTTTAAAGCGCTACATGCTTTTCCTGTTTTTTTGCCTTTCAAAATGTCGAAATGCGAAAATTCGCCTTTGCACTTTTCAACGATCCAGATCGTGCAGTGATCTGACGGTCCAGATCTTATCAGGATATCGCGAATCGGGATTTCGCGAGTTCTGATGTCGAGCTCTTCTGTCTCCTCGATTCCCCAATCTCCGATTTACCGATGGCGCATTCCTTTCGAGACTTTCCCGATTCCTCTGATCTCTGCCACGCGTCTCAGCAGTTGGACGGTCGTGATCTTGCCTCGCGATTTCGCGGTTTGGTATGTCCCGGACGTCTCGTCTCCAGGATCCGCGAAATGTCGATGCGCCGATTGACTCGTTTGATGAGATGACGTCAGCTAGGCCCCAAAAATGGAGCGTTCCCCCTGTCGGGATTTCGGGCTTCGCGGTTTCGAAGTGCACGAGATCCTTGACCTCAGGATTCGCGATTTTCCGAATCCCGATATGCCGATGGCCCTTTCCTTGTCGGAACTTTTCCCGAGTCCCCGGATTTACGCCACGCATTCGGGAGAGATGGATGGTCATGATTCCTCCTCGGGATATCGCGACTTGCGATGCTCCGTTGACACAATGTGTTTGTCATTTTGAAACCCCGAATGCCGAAATGCTGGCAGGTTCTATGATGTTCTCCACGTGTCCGAACAAACGGATGGCTGAGATCTTATCGCTATATCGCGTATCGCGATTTCGCGAGTTGCGAAGTCCTGTTGCAATGGTCTTTCAAAACCCCGAACTCTGAAATGCCGATGTGATGATGTGTTGATCTGTTGCCACCTGTCCTCTGAGATGGACGACTGAGATCTTATCGCGATATCGTGAATCGCGATTTCGCGACTTTCGCCGTGGAGTGTCTTTTGTCAACGAGACCTCCAATATCCCGAACTCCGAAATGGCGATGGAGTGATGGCTTGGATCTGCCGCCACCTGTCCTTTGAGATGGACGGCTCACAAGTCTTCTCGGGATTTCGTGTATCGGAGTTTTGGAGTGAAAATAACCCTTGCTCGTCCAACTCCCGATTCTCGATTTTGCGATGGAATAGGATCTCGCCACGTGTCTCTTGATGGACGGTCCAGATGATGTCGGGACTTCATGACTTTACAAGTCAAAAATTCTCCTTGCGCTTCAAACGACTAAATGTCGTGCACCTTCTTGTTGATCTAACGGCTGACGGGCCTCTGCGCAAGATCAAACGGATGAAATGCTTTCGCCTTTTCCGCGCTCTCCTTGTCCCTTCTGGACTGGTTTCCCGCTTCAGATCCATTCACAGGACGACTCTTATGGCCAGCAATGGCTATTCCTTGCGTGTTTGATGTGATATTTGTTGAATTTGACGGAATTTTCTCCTGCGGAAGAAAAGATTTGTGAATCTTTCAAAGATTGAAAGAATTTCACAAGTGCTCTGTCCGTTGCTACAATCTTTGACAGATTTGAAGAAATTGTCGAGTTCTTTAAAATTTCTCGCCTCCTCCGGCTCTTCTTCGTCAATCTTTGACGATTCTTGAAAAGATTACAAGAATCTTTAAGGTTTCTTCTCTCTTGGTCTCTGCTTCCTCGTTCTTTCGAGCGTAGTACGCTCTGCAACCTCGCATGAGTTTCTTACGGCAATCTTTAGAGAGTATTACAGACAGTTTTCCAAACCTTGTGAAAAGTCAGTGTCGCGTGCTCTCAAGATGAGTGTAAGCTCTGCTCTGTGAGGATCGTGTGGCTCTCCAGACTGTGTGAAGAGGCTTACGACTGAAGCTCTGATACCATGATAAATTGTGAAGCAGGAAATGCAGAGAGAAAAGAATAGAACAGTATATTGAAATGTATGAAGAAGAGATTACAATGTAATGGGAGATGGCTGAGCTAGATATGCTCAAGCAAGACAAAAATAGAAAGTACAACTGTCCAGTACAGCTGGCAGTGTACAGTCAGACTATTGAGGTTACATTATACTTAACACAAATAACAGATACTCTTACGTTTTTTATGTTCTTTTTACAATTTTGTTTACGGAATTCAGCAGCTTAAATATTAAGTCTGCACGGAAATCTACAATCGGAATGGACCTGAAATGTTCAATTTACGAAATAACCTAGATTGCAATCCGGGCATTCAGTGGTTTGGGAGATTCCAAGGAAGGTTTTCGAAAAGGGTACAATATGTATACTATCGCCTACCTGGGTGCATAGTGCTTGCAAGTTTGAAGGGATCGGACTGTACTTCTAACAGTACGTTCCTCTGCCTATGTGGCCAGGTTTCCGACACGTTTCTTATCAGGGTTAATTTTCTTCTCATTTTTTACTGCTACTAACCTTTGCAGCCAGCTTGTTTCCTCGGGCAACTGTCGGTGTTGATGACGCTGTTGAGGGTTAATTTCTCTTCTAATTTCCTTTTCCATTTTTTTTTATGGCTACTGTCCTTTACGGCCAGCTTGTTTTCTCCGACATCTGTAGGTGTTATGGAGTCGTTGCAATGTTCGGATTTGAACCTAGTCCTTCAATTCCAGTCAATTACCGATTCCTGTAGCTCTTTAAAACACTGTCAGTGTTGATGGCGCCGCTGGGTTTGAAAGACTGATCGAATGGCTTTGAAACCATCCAGTGTCTTGTAGGCGGTGGTATAACTTATAACATATGTCTGTAACACATAAGAAGCAACACCTGTCACAGCCTACCGGCGATGGAGAAAGTCTTTATATTATATATATATAATTCTTAGATTTGAGATACAAAATTGAGCACATACTGTGCCCACAATGCTGAGGCTTAGACTTTGAAATAAAAATCATAGATTATGGCTCTGGGAGCTCAAGATAAGAATGAGAGATATGCATAGACAACTCACATCAAGTAAGTTAGTTGCAATGCCCCGTTGTCTAGAAATATAAAGGTTGAGAATGACATCTTTAAGTTGCAATTCAAAACTGTGAATGTTGAAATACCAACCTTTAGCGAAAGAGTACTCACATTGAAGGTATTTTTTTTTGTTCTTCAATAGAAATAATATTGAAATTGAAATAATGTAAGTGATTTTTTTTTTTTTTTCTTAGTGAAATAGAGATTCTTTGTTTCACTTTAAGAGTTTTTATGTAGTTTCTTTAGTGTTGGTTGTAGAGGATATTGAAGCCTAAAGATACACAAGTCATCCTAATTGTTAAAAATTTTAAATAGAATCTGGGTGGAAGCACATGACCTACTTTGGGAGTTTCACCACACATAAATAAAATAATGATAGTGAACATAGTAGAAATCTAGGGTCTTGTCCCATTTTTTTTTATTGTTGAGACTATCTCTTTATATAGTTGGGAATGTACTTGTACAAATATATTAGAAAATTGTTGTTATAATAGCAGCATACCATCTCCTTGCCATTTGCTTAGAAAATTTAACTTAGTCATTTGATAAGGAGTTAATTAAAAAAAGCCAATTAACTTTAAGTTGCAATGTCCCTTTCCAAATAGGAGCTCCAGAGAGGAAGCTTAATGGTCTAAACCGCCCCCTTAGACTATAGCCAGGGCCAAAGAGGGGTAAACAGGGTCACTAGAGGTCACTCTAGTCACAGGTGTTATATTCGGAAAGTGACATTGAGCTAAAAAGGGTTAAAAGTGCTTTTAAGTCATTATGAGCTAAAAATAGAAGTCAACAGTCAATTACGGTTTCAACAATGATTTAGGGTTTTGGAAGTCTACAGTGAATTAGGGTTTCAACATGATTTAGGGTTTTGGAAAGCTATAAAGGAAGGGCCAACGACCTAATTCATCATTATGCAGAGTATGACTTGTCATTGAGGAGAGAGGTGCATCTCATGAGAGATAGTTCAATGGATTCCAGGAGGAAGACACCACTTGGTTGATTTCGGTGTTGAGAGACACACCCTAGTCATCGGGAAGATCACACAGGTCTTCCATCATTCTTCAACAACAATTATGCAGTGCTCACATATTCCGGGTATTATCTTTAGTTGTTTATTTGTATTCCGGCTAATATATTTTTGTCTTTTGATCTAGCCGAGTGTTGTCATTTTATTCAGTTGCATTCGGCTTTTGTAATCTGCAGAGATATCATAATATAAACTCTACAGTCCTTTGTCGCATTTATTATTTGTTTGACCATTTATATGCTGTAAACAATTGATCCTACACACACATTATTAGTGTTTCCTAGACTAGCCAAGTCAGGAACATTACAGTGGTATCAGAGCTTTACTCTTGCCATCCTGTGACTAAAGACAATGAGGGCAGCAAAAGACCCAGAGGGTCGTGACCACGTAGGTGGTGAATATGTCACTTACAACAGGCATAAGGAAAGAAGGCATAGGCTTGATTTTCCCCCTTTTCCTCCTAGCTCAGAGGAAGAGGAAGAGGCACACAGAGAAGAAGAGAGAAGGGAAGAGAGTGAGGTTGAACATGAGGTAGACATAATGCTACGAGACAGATATGAGCGACTAGAAGGTAGTGGAAAGGCCCCCGTAGATCCAGAGAAAGCTTTCATGCAGGTTATCAACGATATGTTAGCTAGTCAACGGACTATGTCTCATTCCTTGGCACAGGTGGTTGATAGATTGGCTAGAGTGGGCACCCCAGACAAACAAGTCCTGCATGCATCACAGTGGAACTCAAGAGAAGGCAGTAGACCCCAGTCACCCTCTCTCACATACACCTCTGCGAGTAGGATTCCTAGACCCTAGTTTCCCAGTTTCCAGAGGGCACCCCCAGTAGCAGCAGCACCACCAATAGCACATAGGCCACCCACTCATGCAGACGACATTTTAAAGTATAGGAGGGAGTATGCAACGTTGGGTCGTGACTTCCATTAGGACATGACCTTAGTGGAGTACTGTGCACTCAAACTCAGGAACCTCCCCAGAGAGTCGTAGAGGGGAGGACCACAATAGTAGTAGGGGCATAACCTCAATTAAATCCGAAAAGTTGGGAAACTCACCATCCCTTCTTTAGACAGATCGTCCAAATACACCCCCAGAGATTGGGTATAGAAGTTAGACATGTATTATAAGCTCAACCAGATGACCAAGATAGAGGCCATCAGTTTCGCGACCTTACACTTTGAGGGTGACGCACATGAGTAGTGGTATCATGGACTGGTGACATTGGGTCACAGTCGCATCACTTCCTATAGGGAGTTTACATATAGACTTATGGACAGGTTTGACAGGAAGGATCCTGAGATACACTTCAGGGATCTAACCCAGTTGAGACAAACTGGCACAACAGAGGCGTTCATCATAGATTTTCAACGGGTAGCGATGGCAGTGACAGATATATCAGAGGCCAGGTTGATCATGCTATTCAAAGAATGACTCACAGAGACTTTGAGAGGATGGGTGAAGGCATACAGGCATCCCACTTTGCAAGATTCCATCCTTCGCACTCGAGATTTGGTAGACTCAGTGCCAAAGACTAAAAGTTTCTGAAAACCATTTGTGCCCCAGAGGGATCGAGACAGGAAGCCATTCTAGAGAGAATGGAAGGGCAAGGAGAAGTTGGATGATGAGACTAGGTGAGAGCTTATGAGGAAGAATCTTTTCTTCAGCTGTAGAGATCCTTCGGTCCCAGGCCACACGTGCATGGGCAAGGGAGAGATTCATTATATTGAGGTAGCAACAGATAATGTGGACAGTGAGGAGGAGGATAAGGATAGTGGATCCATAGTTCAGAGGAGGAGTCAACACCAGCAGAGGAGCAGCCTCCCCGTAGACCACCGAAACTGGCAGGAGCCCATCCTCTAGTAGTCCCGCAACCGCCAGAGAAGGCTAACAGGAGGAAACCAACAAAGGGAGGAGTCCTAGCGACCCTTTCTGGTGTTCCCAGGTATGATACCCTCTGTATCAGAGGGATTATTCAAGGGAAATGGGAAATCGCCCTGATAGATGGTGGGGCCACCCACAACTTCATCGACGCTTCACTAGTACCGAGACAAACACTTCAGACAGAGGAGTTTGAGGGGTTTGATGTTGTAGTAGCAGATGGCCACACAATGGAGTGTCTAGATAGAGTTCCAAACTTAGAGATGAAGTTAGGCAACTACACAGTGAGAGACACATTTTATGTGGTTGACCTATCGGACACAGATGTGGTGTTAGGAGTTCAGTGGATTATTACCTTGGGAAAAATCACTACCAACTACCAAACCTTGGAAATGGGATTCAAAGATCAGGATGGGAAGAAGGTTGTTCTAAGAGGTATGTCGACAGGAGCACCCAGGACAGTTTCAACCAAGAGGATGGAGAGGATATTCAGACATGGGGAGGTAGCATATGCCGCATAATGTTTGATCACTACTCAGAAGGATTTAGAATTTCGACAACAGTACCATACAGAGATCAAGAATTTATTGGGATGACATCAACAGGTCTTTGAGGTAATTCCACCAGGGAG
>ML787619.1:149466-173376 GCA_009831015.1 Picea engelmannii
ATGATCACCCCCCCCTATCATCATCCTAGGAGGTTCAAGGATGAGATAGAGAAGGAAATCAAGGAATTGTTGGCGATGGGACACATCAGACTGAGCAAAAACCCATTTGCTTCTTCAGTTGTCTTAGTTCTTAAGAAGCATAGCACCATGAGGATGTGCATTGATTACCGAGCCTTGAACAAGAAAACCATCAAGAACCGGTACCCTATCCCACGCATTGACGAGTTGATGGATGAACTGCATGGGACAATTTTCTTCTCAAAAATTGATCTATGCTCTGGATATCATCAGATCAACATTTGAGAGAAGGACATAGAGAAGATGACATTTCAATGTCATTTTAGACATTGCGAGTTCCCGGTTATGCCATTTGGGCTAACCAATGCACCTGCTACATTCTAGTATTGCATGAACCATATATTCGGGATCAGTTAAGGAAATCAGTCTTGGTTTTCTTCGATGACATCTTGATCTATAGCTGGTCATGGCAAGAGCATATGAGGCACCTGAATGAGGTATTAAGCATCATGGAGGCACAGTGATTATATTCCGAAGAGTCCAAGTGCAAGTTAAGTATGACAAATATTTTTTACTTAGGCCACATCATCAGTGCACAGGGGGTATAGGTGCACCAAGAAAAGATCAAGGCCATTTTGGATTGGCCGATGCCCAGGAACGTGATATAACTGAGGAGCTTCTTCAGTGTGTGCAGCTATTACAGGCGGTTCATCTGGGGTTTTTCTTATCTTGGAGCACCGCTGACAGATCTTACCAAGCATGGGTCCTTCATATGGACCGAGAAACCATAGGAAGCCTTTGATCACATGAAGGAAGTCATGGGCACTTCTCCAGTGTTGGAACTACCAGACTTCACCTTGCCATTTGTACTAGAGTGTGACGGATCCGGCGAAGGGATCGATGCAGTTTTTATGTAGGGAGAACACCCCATTATATTCGAGAGCCAGAAGCTTAGGAAACCTGAGAGGTTGTACTCCATTTATGACAAGGAAATGTTGGAAATCATGCATTCCTTGACCAAATTCAGATAATATTTGGTGGGCAGCAAATTCGTGGTCAAGACCGATCACAACAGTTTGAAGTATTTCCTTGAGTAGAAGGACCTCAGTGAACACCAACATAAATGGGTAACGAAGGTACAGGCATTTGACTTTGACATAGAGTATGTCAAGGGGAAGAATAACATTATGGCCGATGCACTATCGAGGAGACCTGCAACATGTTCTTTGATGGAGATTTCACCAGATTGAAAATCCCACTTGTTAGTGGAATATTCCAAAAACAAGTTTGTTTTTGAGGTGATGGATGGGTAGATATAGGATGACCGGTATAGGGTCATTGATGATGTCATATTTTACAAGGATAGAGTCTACATGGTGCTAGATTTAGGGGTCAAGAAGAAGATTCTCATCGCAGTTCATGATTCACCTCTAGCAGGCCATCAGGGGTTTTTCAAAACCTATCAACAGATCAGAGAGAGGTTCCCATGGAAGGGCCTCAAACATGACATTATGAGACATGTCAGTGAGTGTGTGACTTGCTAGAAGAACAAGTTAGAGCACGCTCTTCTAGTAGGGCTACTTCAGCCACTCCCCATTCCAGAGTAGAAATTGGAGAGTATATATATGGACTTCATCACAAGTCTACCCAAGGTTCAGGGTAAGGACTATATCTATGTAGTCCTCGACAGATTGACTAAGTTTGCTCACTTATATGCCATACTGACAGAGTACAATGCAGTTTAGGTAGCCGAGATTTTCTTCAAGGAGGTCTTCAGACTTCATGGGTTGTCGAAGAACATCATCAGTGATAGGGATAGTCGGTTCATAGGGACATTTTGGAGAGAGTTGTTTCAGTTGGTGGGGAAAGAGTTGACACCTAGCACTAGCAATCACCCTCAGACAAATGGGTAGACTGAGATTGTCAACAAGTGGGTTGAAGGGTATTTGAGGAACTATGTAGGAGGACAATAGAGAACGTGGGTAAAGTGGTTACATTTAGGAGAACATTGCTACAACACCACCTTCCACATGTCCATTGGTATGACACCCTTCCGAGCATTGTATGGATATGATGCTCCCACTTTGGTAGACTTGGTCTTTGGGGAGAGTAGAGCTCCCAAGGCGAAGGATTGGATCATAGAGAGTCAGGAGTTTCTCAAGTTGTTGAAAGACAACTTGCAGATGACGCAAAACTGTCAGAAGATAAGTGCGGACAAGCACATGATAGAGTGCAACTTTGAGGTTGGAGATTTGATTTTCTTGAGACACCAACCCTACATACAGTCATCTATGAAGAAGAGTGGGGCCGAGAATCTCAAGCATAGATTTTATGGTCCTTACAGGATCATGCGTCGAGTAGGCGAGGTTGCTTACAAGCTAGAGCTTCCAGAGGGGAGTAAGATTCATAACGTATTCCGTGTGTCTTTCCTCAAAAAGGTAGTGGAAAAATTCATTAGCACATTCGAGGAGCTTCCCCCGTTGGATGAGGAGGGATTGTTGGAGTTAGTTCAGGAGGAGGTTTTGGATTTCCAGGAGCGAAATCTGAGGAGTAGGGTCATCAGAGAGTTTTTTATTAGATGGAGAGGGCTTCCAGTAGAGGACGCTACTTCAAAGAACGAGTAGGTGTTGCAACACCCTCGAATGGTATTGCTAGAGGACAAGCAATTTCCGGAAGGGAGGACTGTAATGTCCCTTTCCAAATAGGAGCTCCAGAGAGGAGGCTTAATGGTCTAAACCACCCTGTTAGACTATAGCCATGGCCAAAGAGGGATAAACAGGGTTACTAGGGGTCACTCCAGCCACAGGTGTTGTATTCGGAAAGTGACATTGAGCTAAAAAGTGTTAAAAGTGATTTTAAGTCATTATGAGCTAAAAATAGAAGTTAATAGTGAATTAGGGTTTCAACAGTGATTTAGGGTTTTGGAAGTCAACAATGAATTAGGGTTTCAACATGATTTAGGGTTTTGGAAAGCTATAAAGGAAGCGTCAACGACCTAATTCATCATTGTGCAGATTATGACTTCTCATTGAGGAGAGAGGCGCATATCAGGAGAGATAGTTCAATGGATTACAGGAGAAAGACACCAGTTGGTTGATTTTGGTGTTGAGAGACACACCCTAGTCACTAGCAAAATCACAGGGGTTTTCCATCATTCTTCAGCAGCAGTTACGCAGTGCTCACATATTCCGAGTATTATCTTTAGTTGTTTATTTGTATTCCGGCTAAGATCATTTTATCTTTTGATCTAACCGAGTGTTGTCATTTTATTCAGATGCATTCGACCTTTGTAATCCTCAGAGATATCATAATATAAACTTTGCAATCCTTTGTCGAATTTATTATTTGTATGAACATTTATATGGTGTGAATGATTGATCCTACACAAACATTATCAACATTTCCTAGACTAACCAAGTCAAGAACATTACATAAGCTTAATTTTTAATATCAATGAAAATTTGCAATTTTTAACTTTATCCAAAAATTTTAAAAAATGTACATGTATATTTATGTTGCCATACGAAGGAAAATAAAAAGTGCTTTTAAAATGTTTTAAAATGAAAATGATAAAAAGTTATAAGGCGTTTTTAAAGTGTTTCAAAACGAAAATGTGAAAAAGTTGTAAGTTGATTTTTAATGATTTTAAAATGATAACAAGTTATAAGGTGTTTTGATTAGCCGGCACTCCATCCCATTGATTTCTTGTAATCATTTCAATCCTAGGAATTGTGAACTTCAATGGATCGGATATATTATGTGACTTGTTCTTTTGCACAAATAGTGCATGGTGTCTTACATAAATTTTCATATAAGACTACAGTATGAACATAAATTTAAACATAATTGTCATAATATGAACATAATTGTCAAAATTCTGTAAGAATTTTGAGAACTATTTCCTGCACTACAAAACTTAAAAATTAATGACTAAAGCATAACGAATAAGTTAGCAAACCTCCGACTTTTACCCTACTGGTTTCCAGAAGGAGTCTTTATTTGTTAATATATCACAAAGTTTATCTAAACAACTCATATTTGCTAACTACCTTGATAGAGATGTCCGGTGGTAAGTCCAATATAATAAGATATTTCCATGTTCAACTAAGATAAGTTAATGACTACTATAAATTCTTCCTAAAATTTATTCTTGTTGATAGAGAAATTCGCCATATTTTCAATCTAAACCACAACTAGTTACAAAGAATATTTAGCTTTTAAAAGATATATGGTTTGACATTTTTACTAAATATTTTCATTCTACGGCTATATTTTACATGATTCTTTTTAAGACATGGAATCATAAACATGAACTAATTAGAGTCTAACTTAAAAACATGGAATTACCATTTCACTTTTTCACTTGGCATTCTTCTATGACTAAAGAACAATGACTTCATAACAATGTAAATCCTTTATAGCATAACTTAATTCAAATAAGATTATTTTACAAGTGGTATTTCTCTAGTATTCAAATAGAGGTGAGAGTTGTTTTCTGAAATTGCATGAGAGGACGAGAGAATTATAGACACATTTAACAAGTTCATCTTACGTTGTATTCAAGTTCCTATATTGACAAGTAAATGACATAGAATTAGCATGGGACACACTATGGGACCCCGCTTTGCATTGGATTCAAAGCCTCAAGAATCACATGAAGAAACAAGTAGATCAAGGTCGCTCTGAACATCAATTTGCAGAAGGGGATCAGGTGGTTCTTCAACTGCAACCTTACAAACAAAATTCCCTTAAGGCCGAGCATTGTCTTTGAGTTCTAGAAAATATTTTAGGCTTTGATGGTGTGTCTTAATTTGGAAGCGTTGCCCCAATAGATAAGGACGCCACAGATCAATGGCATGTAGAATAGCCTACATTTCATTTTCATAGATTGATTTGCCCATATTTCTTTTAGATAGTTTTTTGCTGGTAAAGGCCAAAGGTCAATCCTCTTGCATAAGGACAACACCAATTCCCTTCCCTGAATCATCACATTCCAAGAAAAAGGACTTTGTGAAATCAGGAAGGGCCAGGACTGGAGTGGTACACATGGCCATCTTCAAGGTTTGAAAAGCTTGAGCAACGACTGGATTCCAAGTGAAAGAGTTCTTTTTTAGCAGAGCAGTGAGAGGTGCTGCAATCTTTCCATAATTCTTAACAAACTTGCGATAATAACTTGTTAAGCCCAGAAATCCATGCAAGCTTTTGAGAGTCTTTGGGTGAGGCTAGTCTTGCATAGCTTAAATCTTTTTAGGATCCACCCTGATGTCATCCTTGCCAACCAGATGACCCAATTACTCTATTTCTGAGGTGCCAAAATCACATTTAGACTGTTTCAGGAGAAGTTGGTGCTGAGAGAGTAGATGGAGAACTCGATCCACATGAGAAATATGGTATGTCCAGGTTTTTCTATGGATGAGGATATCATCAAAGAAAACTAAGACAAAATGACATAGAAAAGGATGGAAGACATGATTCATGAGGCTTTGGAAGGTGGATGGGGAATTACACAAGCCAAATGGCATGACTAAAAACTCATAGTGTCCCTCATGAGTTCTAAAGGCAGTCTTGGGAATGTCTTCCTCTTTCATACATATCTAGTGGTAGCCTGAACAAATATCAAGTTTAGTAAAGAATTGGGCACCACTCAATTCATCCAGGAGGTTGTCAATGAGAGAAATGAGAAATTTGTCTTTAATAGTAAGTTTGTTGAGGGCACGGAAGTCAGGGGACATTCACCAAGAATGTTCCTTCTTCAAGACCATGACCATGGGAGAAGAGTAGGGGCTCATACTAGGGCGGATAACGCCTGCATTAAGGAGTTCCTGGACCATTTTCTCCATTTTATTTTTTTGGGAAAATGGGTGACAATACAAACGAATATTGGGAGGAAGGATTTCGGGTACAAGGGGAATGGAATGATCATGAACACCACAGGAAGGAGGGAGTCCCTTGGGAGTGGAAAATACCACTTGATGTTTAGAAAGGATGGCTTGGAGGTCTTTCGGCACCAATGGTGTCTCTATTGCTTGTATGGAATGGAATTGGACAATAACCCGAGAATGACCTTTCTTAATCATGTTTTCCATGCGATGGGAAATACTGATCTCAGGTGAACCGATAGTGATGCCTTGGAACTTATATTGGTGGCCCTCCTTGTCCAATTGCATGGTTAATTCCTTAAAATCCATGAGAATGGGACCCAAAGTCATTAGCCAGTTTGCACCCAACACAATGTCACAACCACCCATGTCGATAGAAAACATATGATATTTAAGGTGGTAGTCACCAATTTGGAGATGCACATTTTCACAATGCCCTCCACATTTCATGGAGCCACCATTGACAATCATGATTTGGAAATTATTGACAACATCGATGTAGCAATGAGTTTCTTGGGAAATGTGGTGATGTATAAAATTATGGGTGCTTCCACTATCAACTAGAATGATGAACTTCTAATGCTTGATGTAACCGATTAGCTTGAGGGTTTGGGGAGCGGAGAAGCCAATGAGAGAATTGAGGGAAATGATCGGTTCTACTTGAGGAGCGTCTGAGGGAGGGGTTATGTCAATGGTTTCAGGTGACTCAGACACAATGGGAGTTTCAACATCCTCTTTCGAAATATCCTCGGAGATGGCCATAAAAAGATTTTGTTCCTTACACTTGTGGCCTGGGAAATATTTTTCATCACAATTATAACAAAGGCCTTTGAGTTGGAATTCATCCATTTCAGCCCTAGTCAATTTTTGGATCTTTAGTGGAGTGGAGGGAGTAGTGGGATTTACTAGTTTAGGGCAAGGGATAAAGGAGGGTTTCCGGTTTTGAGAATATACAACCTGTTGTGCTTCTTTAGCTCTTTTAGTAGCCTCCACCCAACTCTGAGGACGAGCCATGAGAACATGGGCCCGAATCTCATCTTTGAGGCCACCGATAAAACATTATTGGAAAAAGGCATCAAACATGCCCTTTGTCTGAAAATTTAGGCGCTCAAAGGCAGCTATAAAGTCTTCCATTATTCCTGATTGTTTCAACTTTGTCAAATAGCCCAATGGTTGATGTCAGTGTTAAAGCATTCATAAATCTCTACCACAAAGTGTGTCCAAGAATTATACCCTTGATGGTAAGTTTTTTCTCCATTGCCACCATTTCCAATGTTCTTGATCTAGATGGAGAACACCATACCGAAGTTTGGCCAAGTCATCTGTAATGTCGTATAAAGAGAAATAATGTTCCATTTGGGTTACCCAACCAGTGGGGTATGAGCCATCAAATTTGGTCACATCCACCCGCGGAAGGCGTAGGTCACATTGAAAGTGATGGTGCTTAAAGTTATGGGAATGAGAGGAATGTTCACCTTCAGTATGTGGAGGTGAGTCAGAGGAAGGGTTATCTGTAGGGATATGCAGCTTGGTGTAGAGTGTCAAAAATACAGATTCAAGTTGGGCGGTCAAGTCTTATTTGATTTCCTCCATTGAGGAATGCATGGTTGTATTGATAGTGGCAACATTGGCACTGAGTTGTTTCATTTCTTGTTGGGTCTCAGTGAGACTAGGTTGGAAGGTATTGAACCGAGCTTCCAAGTGTTGGCTACAGGTATGGGCCATGAGGATGAGGGAACCAAAAAGGTGCAGGTGGGGTCAAAAGCTTTTCCAAAAAATGATATGTATGAATGTGATAAGAGCGAAGAGATGAATCCAATGGAATAGGTCTCAAATAATGGTGAAAAAATTTCCAGACTTTTTTTTTACACCTATAGAGTTATACTCTGGTCTGAAGAATACTGTAGTGATGAAATGCCCAAATGCTTAACCAGGAAGAAATGTGTAGTTACTTGAAAACCTGAACACAGTTGCACAATAATAGATCTTGTCTGTTTTAATTTGTTTATGTTTTTGTCCCCAAGGGTTAGGTGTTCAAGGGTTCTACAGACAAGGGTTTGACCTGATCTATAGCTCTCTGATATACGTGCGGGGTCCAACAGTAGTACTCGGCCCAATATCTCAGGGCACTAACTAAGGAGGATAGACTGTACCCTTATCCGTACTACCCAGGTACTAAAGAGTATCTTCCCGAGTGTTGTTCTCAGTGGCACTATGGTAGTCAGGCAGCCGATCGGTTTATCTAAAGAGGGATTCAAAAAATCTAGGCCGATCCGAACATAGGTGTTGTCTAATGCGCTACCACTCAAAGGGGTACCAACAGGGGTTACAAGAGTGGCTAACGAATGTGCGCTTAAGAACCACTTGTATTTCATGTGTGTATGAATCCCTCAACCGTGGGTTTATGTGCGTAGTGACAGATCTCTATGGCTTAAAGACGTCAGAATACATCTCTACCATGAAAAAAAATTACCCACAATTTATGCCAAGGAAAGTGCTCTGATACCACTTGTAATATACCAGATATAAAAAGTATGCAGAATAGAAATAAAATGCTAGAAATGGAAAAATAACAGGAATATAACCAGAACAATCACCATAATAACACTGAAATTATATAAGAATAACAAAAGAAATAACACTTTGATTCTGAGAGCAATGTTCATGGGCCTCTTCGAGGGGGCAACCTCCAGTTGAGAAGAACTCTATTACAATAATCTCCAAGATAGGGTTATCATACCGTTGACTCCTATTTATACTAAATATGTCTATCAAAAGAAGAATCTAGAGGAAGATCCTTCTAGAAGTGGAAGATTATATTAGGTCTTCTTACATTCGACTTATTCTATTTTATTGCAAGGACTTATTAATGTTGAATTTTATTACATCCAAATATATTGTTCTACCTATGTGCGGGTTAGGACCCTAACAATCAGCACTGATAATGCCCAAGTGTTGTCTCTAAAAATAAAAAATGATTTTTCCTAATGGCTTTGTAAAAATGTTTTTGAGCTGATCGCACGAGCCACAAAATTGAAGTGTGATTTCACCGTTATTGACTAGTTTGCATATGAAGTGAAAGAGAGTGTCAATGTTCTTTATTTTCTTATGAAAAACATGGTTTTTGGATAAGAAAATTGCAGAAGTATTGTCACAGAAGATAGGAGTTGTCTCATTTTCTTTATGTGACATGTCATTCAATAGTCTACATAGCCACAGAGGTTGACAAGAAGCTGAGGTAGCAATGACATACTATGCCTCTGTAGAAGATATTGAGACAATGGTTTTCTTCTTTGATGCCCAAGAAATCAGGTTCGTGCCCAGGTGAAAAGCCTATCCTGAGGTGTTTTTCTAATCATCTAGGTTGCTTGCAAAATCATTGTCAGTGTAACAAGAAAGATGATTATCTTCAAACTGAGTGTACCATAAACCAAAATTGAGAGTGCCTGCAACATATCTTAGAATCCTTTTCGCCATCTTCTAGTGAGAATATTTGGGAGATTCCATGAACCTGGAAACAAAACCGACTGCATAGATAATATCAGGGCTAGTTGCTCTAAGATACAATAGATTGCCTACTAAACTATTGTATAAGGTAAAATCCATTGTAGGGCCTTCATCTTGTTTGCTCAATTTTGTGCCTAGGGGTATAAGATTTTATGCTCAATTGCAGTCTTCCATGCATAATATTTTGATGGCGTGTTTTTCATACTTTTGCTGACAAACAAAAATCCCTTTGGTTGATTGGTCAACCTCAATCCCCAAAAACTATTTCATTATGCCAAGATCTGTCATCTCAAACTCAGATTGCATGGCATGTTTAAAACAAGTTAACTCAATATTTCTAGTTTATATCATGTCATCAACATATAAACATACAATCATAATTTTACCTTGTTGATCTGTTTTAGTGTATAGAGTTGGCTCTTTTTGGCTTCTGCTGAAACCGCTCTTGAGCAGATAAGTGTCAATTCTGTTGTACCAAGACCTTGGAGATTTCTTTAAACTATACAAGGCTTTCTTCAACTGATACACTTTGGTTGGCTACTCTTCAACTTGAAATCCATGTGGTTGATCCATGTAGACCTCTTCTTCTAAGAGACCATTCAGGAAAGTTGACATGGAATCCATCTGGTAGCCTTTCTATTTTTGTTGAGTTACTATGGCTAAGAGAGTCCTTACAGTGTTCAATCTTGCTACTGCAGAAAAAATTTCACCATAATCAATGCCTAGTTGCTGTGAGAATCCTTTAGAAACAAGTAATTCTATGTGTTTTTCAATCTTCCCCTTTTCATTGATTTTAGTTTTTTAAACCCACTTGACACCAATACTTTTCTTGTGTCTAGGAAGATCAACAAGATCACATGTCTTGTTCTTCTCAATGGAGTCAATCTCTTGGTTCATGGCTTTAACCCAATGTGCCTCTTTAGATTCCTCTCTGAAGGATGTAGGTTGACATGACATTAATGAAAAATGATTGTGTTGATCAATATCATCCAACTGCTAATGGATTTATCCCAAGCTTCAAGTTCTTTGATTTTGCATTTCAGAGGATGAATTTCTTCTTGAAGAAGAGTTGTCGTGAGGAATTTCAGGTTGTCCTTGTACCTGCAATCTTAGAAGGACATGATGATGTGTTTGTTGTCCTGAATTGTCAGTGTTTTCAGAAAGTGGAAGCATTGGATTTTTACTGTTGATGGGATGATTTTCAAACTCACCCCATAACTGATTTTCAAGAAATTTGACATCTCTGCTAAGAATGAGTTTCTTTGAAACTGGATTGTAGAGTATGTAGGCTTTGGATGTCTCACTATAGCTAACAAAAATGTTTTTCTCACTTCGATCATCAAGTTTCTTCCTCAGTTCAGAAGGTATGTGAGCGAATGCAATGCATCCAAATGTCCTAAGCTGAGAAACATTCAGTTTTGTCCCACTTCATGCTTCTTGAGGGACCTTCATCTTATGACTGGTGGTTGGATATCTATTCAAGAGATAAACTGAGTATGCTACTTCTTCAACCCAAAATAGGTTTGACATACAATTCTCTCTGTGTAGGCTCCTTGCCATGTTCATTATAGTCTGATTTTTCCTCTCGGCCACTCCATTTTGTTGTGGAGTATACCTGGTTGTAGTTTGCATGATGATGCCTTGTTATTTGATGAAATTTGTAAATTATTTGGAGTTGTATTCTCCTCCTCCATCTGACACAAGAACTTTTACATATTTTCCACTATGTTTTTCAGATTTAGCCTTGAATTCTTTGAACTTTGCAAAAGTTTTAGATTTGTTTATGAGGAATTAGATCTGTATTTTCCTGTTAAGGTCATCAATAAATGTTAGGAAATAAAATCTACCACCTATTGACTTTGTTTTCATTGGTCCACATAGGTTAGTGTGAACCAACTCTAAGTGTTGTTTGGCTTGAGTGGAGGACTATGGAAAACTTGTTCTCTTATGTTTTCCAAGAATGCAGGACTCACATGGGGGATTTTTCTCTTTGAAGATAGGTAGAACTTTGACCATGGAGTGCTTCTGTAGAAGGCTTAGACTCTGAAAGGGTATATGTCCAGATATTTCATTCCAAACCATACTTTCATTGGGGGTGGATTCACTTTGTGCATAAGATTAGACCAAATTTGCAGTTCTAAGGGTCAAGTGAAACATTCTATCCCTAGTCATGTGGATTTCATAAATCAATTTTATGTTGGGATATTTGTCATATATCCTACATGATGATCCTTCAAAAAGTAACTTATAGCCATGTTCAATTAGTTGTCCTACACTTAACATATTATGTTTCATATCTGGAACATGATAGACCTTGTTTATGTCTTTCTTGACATTTTGTTTAGTGAGAATAGGTACAGTTCCTTTTCCTTGAAATTTGACTAAAGATTCATCTCCAAGTGTAATATCAGATGAAATAGAAGAATAAATGCATGAAATAAAATATTTGTTACCTTTCATGTGATTTTTGAATCCACTGTTCAACAATCAGAGGTCTTTTTGTTGTTCTTCAGTCTTCTGGCATGAGAAAAACATACCATCTAAGGTTTCTCCTTCATGATTTGAGACATGTTCTCTGCCTGAGTGTTGATCTTATTTCTTCTTCTGACACTCAGATCCATAGTGCTCATACTTCTTGCAGTAGTAGAACTGTATGATTTATTTGTCATTTGATCTTCTCCCTCTGCCTCTTTGAGGCTGGAAATTTCGATTCTGGTTTTGATGTCTGTGACCTTCACTTGAGTCATTGTTACTTGGACTTCTTCCTCTTCCTCGGTGACCTCTTTCTCTTCCTATGGCTCTCCCTCTGCTGACTATAATTGAGTCTTAAAGGATTTGGCTATTCCCTCATCTTCAATATGTAGTCTGGTCTCATGTGTCAATAGAGAACCTATTAGTTCATCTATGGAAAAATTTGATAGGTCCTTGGAATCAAGGATGGTTGTAACAAGCATATCAAATTTATTTGGAAGAATTTTGAGGACTTTCTCAACGATCCTTTGATCAGGGATGTCTTCACTAGTCAACCTAATCTATTTTACAATTCCCATGACTCTGGTCATAAATTGATCAATGTTTTCAGACTCTGTCATTTTTAAAGTCTCAAAATGCATCCTCAAGGTCTGCAGCTTGAATTTTTTGACCCTATCATTTCCTTGGTAAGATGATTGAAGGATGTCTCAGGCCTATTTTGATGTAACAACGCCTGTGATTTTGGAAAAAATTGAGTCATCCACGAAGTTTTGAATCCATAATTTTGCCTTATTCTCTCTAGTCCTCTGTTATGTATGAGAAACTCTCTCTTGATTGGTCATGGAAGCTAGGGTTGTTGGATCTGGTTCCACATAGCCAATATCCACTGGATCCTAGCACTGTTGTGATTTTAGGAAGTATCTCATTCTAAGAGACTAAAATTCATAGTTCTTTCCAAGAAGAATCGGTCCTTGTGTTGGTCCTACATTGTTAGAGGTGGCCATATTGAAAATAAATAGAACAAAAAGAAAATGTTAGGTATTTTTGTGCTTTACCTGTTTCCCGCACGTAAAACTAGGTCTGTGAAGTTCTCTATGTGACTTTAGGCCAAAGAACGCGAGTTAGACTACTTCTTTAGCTCCGATCTAGCTAGATCTGAGGATCCAAGAAAAATATATACAGAATCAGAACTCTAAGCTCTGTTATTTATCAACTGTAGCCCCTCTAATGGCAGAATCGGGCTATTTGAGTGTACTTGAGAGACAAAAAAAAATTAAAGGTTATCTTATGATGTGACCGGGGGCTAAAAACAAACTCTCTAGGACTTTGGGCTTTGAGCGTTTTGACGCGTGAAGGCCTCAGTTCCTCTGAATAGCTGAATTGTTGCAAAGATCAACGGTCCTTGTTGATCGAAGAAAAATGACTCAGAATTACTTATGGAGTTCAAGCTTCAGAGCCTTCCACCGCTCTGAATCACAAAACTCGCAAAGTTTCGAATCGACAAACTATTTGTAGAGATGTAGATCCAATGATCCTTAGACCTCTGCAAAACAACGACCAAGATTTACTTAAGAACTATGACATTCGAGTGTTTTCTTCCGCTGAATCGTGCTAACCTCCGTAGTGTCGAATCTTCGAAGTGCAAGATCATCCTCCATGTGGCCTCATGATTGGATAGCTGAGATTTACCTCAGAATCCCAGGCTTCGAGAGTTCTGAGATGCACAACACCACAAACCTCCAAAGTGTTAACTTTACAGAGTGTCAGATCTATCAACATGTCTCCTAAACCTTCAACAATTCATATTTACTTCAGGCTTCAGCCAGTACTCGCTCCAATGCTTCACTTCGAAAACCCTCAAGAGTGCTAAGCCTCCAAAGTGAGAGATTTGGTGCCACGTTTCCTCATTGATGGATGGTCCAGATGAATTTTTGGTTTCGGGCCTTCGAGAGTTCTTGCTTCACGTTTCTAACTTTCCTCTGAAGTGGCTATCCTCCAAAGTGCAGGATCTCCTACGACGTGGACTCTGCGATCAATGGCATGTATTTACTCTGGATCTTCGGAGCTTCGGGATTTATTGAATCAGCAGACCTTCATTCTTCCGGGGTGTTGATCTTCTAAACTTTCGAGATGATGTCGTGTATCCACTGAAACTAATGGCTAAGATTTAATTAGGGAAACCAACCCTTTGGTGGCTGCAGATTCTTCACACTCCTTAGATCTTCAAAGTTCTCTAGCGTCGAAGTGTGGGATTGTGTGACCGTGTCCACCTCTGGATCCAACGATCCATATCTACTTCACGCCTTCAGGACTTTGATAACCTCCTACTGCTATTCCTCCTGAAGAGTGAACCAACAAAGCACTAATCAAATGCCACATGTCCTTCAATCCGACGGTGGAGATGGGGTTCAAGGATTATTTAATGCACAATTCTAACTATCCTTTGAAGCACCATATTTACAAATATGAAGATCGTCTGACACGTGTCCCCTTCTTAGATCAAAGGAAACAATTTTTTTTGGACTTCATAACTTCGGAAGATTCTAAATCCTCTGCAACCTTTGCATGAAAAAGTTGAATACGTGAAGTTCCGAAGAACTTCGGTGGTTAAACCCTGCACACTTTTTCTTGATCTAACGACTACTCTTGCTCTCAGCCAGATCTAAAGGTTGAGAACTTTTCTCCTCTTCTGCGTGCTCCTTGTCCTTTCTGAGCTTGATTTAATGGCTAAAATCTATTCACGTGACCGATCTTACGGCTTCTGTAGCTTCTCCTTTTTTGCTTCTGCTACTTCCTCCTAAAGAATGGATTCCATGAATATTTAAACGATTCATCCTTCGGCATGGATGCTTCCTCGTGCTTTCTTGTCTCCAAAGATATTTTGAGTGGACTGCTCTCCAAGCTCTGTGAAGAGTCTTACCTTCGGTGCTCTCATCTGCGAGACAACATATAATCTTCACTCTTCCTCTTAGGAATGGACTACTCTCCAGGATCTGTGAAGAGGCTTACATCCTATGCTCTGATACCATGACAAAATAAGAAGTAAAGAAGATAATACAGAGAAGACAAATTAGGAACAAGAATGTGAAGAGCTCATTCATATTAGATGAAAGCATGAACCTTATAGGTGAGAAAACATTACAACTGAATCAAGAAACAAAATAGAAATCCTAACGAATGATACAGCTAGCCAGAACAACTGGCAGTGTACAATCACATATTCTTAAGGTTACAATTATAACTAACAGTCGCCACTGTTATTCAACCTCTAGAATATTCTGACTATGGTATGAATTTCGTGGGGTTTATGTGAAGAAATCGTTCGCTGAAAGCCATCACCTTTCACTAGAATATATAAAGACACCATTTTCCATACCTTAGTTGCTGCCAAGAGTCTTCATAAAGAAATTTTAGGGAATAAGGTGTTGAAATTTTCTCACTGTATATAGAAAGTTTTGTCTTAAAAATGGCTTGAAGAAGCAGTCTTGCACAACTACAAATATCAATTCATATAGGGAAAAAACAAAAATTTTGGGCAATCAATATGAGGACATTATTATGTTCTCACAATGTTTGGGATCTTATGGTTCTTGGCTATACAGAACTAGTTGATCACATAATTGAGCAAGCCTTGACAATTTATGAAAATGATCAAATCAGATATAACAAGAAGGATGAAAAAACAATCTATCTTATTCAAAACAACTTGTTGTAAAGAATATTTCCCAAGATTTTGACAACAATATTCTCAAAGACAACGTGAGACATATTAGAGACCAATTATCAAGAAATTACCAAGGTAAAGACAATCAAGTTACAGATATTACAAATGGATTTGAGAATATTAGAGACCAATTATCAAGAAATTACCAAGGTAAAGACAATCAAGTTATAGATATTACAAATGGACTTGAGAATTTGAAGATGAAGGAGTTAGATTAAGTACATCAGTACATGACCCAAGTCAGAGTAAATTAGTCAAGGATGAATGATTGATATGTTGCATATCAAAGAGTGGTAGAGAAGGTTCTTAGAACCTTTCCTAATAAGTTTGATGTATTGGTTATAGCCATCAAAGAGACTAAGGACTTGAAATAGATATTAGTATATGAGTTGTTGGGATCCTTATTATGCCATGAATATGGGATGTATAGGTATGATGATTCCTTGGAAAATGCATCTAGATCTTAGGGTTCTATCTCAAGAGGCAGAGGAGGATTAAAGTAAAGAGGTGGGGGTAGAAGAAATAGACTCAACACCTAAAGAAATAGTTCAGAACAAGAAATGATATTGGATCAAAATATTCATAGATTTAGGGGGAGCAACAGTAGAATCGCTTAGTCAAATCATATGTATGACAAATCCAAAGTTAAATTTTTTTATTGTAACAAGTTGGGTTATTGTGCACATGAATGTAGGAAGAAGAATACTAACCTTAGCAAACAAGATGGAAATTATTTTAACACCACTGAGAACTACAAAGACTGGTTATTCCTTACTTGTAATGCTACTCAAGGGACTTCTAAAGATATTTGGCTATTAGATAGTGGATGTAGAAATCATATGACAAGAGTCAAAAGATTAATTTCATATTTGGATGATTCGGTAAGAACTGAAGTCAAGTTGGGGTCAGACAATATTTTAAAAGTTATGGGAAAAGGAATGGTCAAAATCCATACGAAACAAGGTCAGAAAAGACACATACCAGACATATGCATTATTCCATAGGTTTGAAACATAATCTTATCAGTGTTCACCAACTTACTAAAAAATGATATGATGTAATCTTTAAGGGAAATGATTTTTTCACATATGATAAACCTCCCATTAAGATGTTGATTTCTACGGTGACTATGAAAAATAATAGAATGTATCCTCTTTCCATGAATTATGATAGACAATATGTCTCACTTGCCCAAAAGAAAACATGTTCAGAAGATTTTTGGTTGTGGAATTTCAGATTTTATCATCTACATTTTGTTGGTCTAAACCTCACCTAAAACTACTACAACAGAAAAATATGGTTGAAGGTTTTCCTCCCATTCAAGATCCAACTAGTTCATGTGAGAGTTGCATTATGGAAAAACAACACGTGGACAATTTTCCTAGAGGGGTGTCTTATAGAACAAAGATACCATTGGAGCTAGTTCATACACATCTATATGGTCCAATGCAGATCCGGTCACTAGGAGGAAGTTACTGCTTCCTAACCTTCATAGATGATTACAACAAAAAGACTTGGGTTTACTTTATTGCAAAGAAATCAGAAATTTTTGACAAGTTTAGAGAATTGGAGACAATGGTGGAAAATCAAAGTGATCATCGTATTAAAGTGTTAATATAAGACAAAGGAGGTGATTTATATGATTCATGTGTTTTTCATGATTTTTGCAAGCAACATGGGATCAAAAGACAATTTATAGCAAGGTATAGACCTCAGGAAAATGGTGTAGCTCAGAGGAAAAACACAACCATTATGCACATAGGATCAAAAGACAATTTATAACAAGGTATACACCTCAAGAAAATGGTGTAGATGAGAGGAAAAACACAACCATTATGAATATGGCTAGAAGCACTTGAAAGGAAAACATTTGTCAAATGATTTTTAGGGAGAAGGAATAGCTTGCTCTTTTTATCTTTTGAATGCCAAAAGTGTAAAGATCAAAGTTTCACAAGAAGCATGGACATGTATGAGTTGTAGTGTAGCACACTTGTGTGGCATATGCTCATGTGCCAAAAACGTTGAGGAGGAAGTTAGATGCCATAAGTGAAAAATACATCTTTATTGGATACATTGATGAGTCGAAGACATATAAATTGTGTAATCCAAGGAGAAGAAGGACCAACTCTAGTGTATTGTGACAACAACTCAGCAATGACTCTATCAAAGAACCATTTTTTTTTATCAAAAAAACAAACATATTGATACTAGATATCACTTTATTAGAAAGCTTGTAAACAATGAAGAAATTTACTTGGAATCGTGTAGATCAAAAGACCAATTGGCTAACATATTTACAAATGTGTTAGAGTTTAATAGATAGAATTTAGGTATTGTAAACCCTAAAACATGTAGAGAGAGTGTTAGAACATAATTATTCTCATACTTATTTTTGGAAAGTTTTAATTTTAGACTTTACAAGAGTTTTAGTTAGTTGGAGAAATCTCTATAACAACTGAGTTCTATTATTAATAAATTTTGTGTATTTAACTCTCTCCACAAGAAATGAAGAACCGAGTTTTATTATTAGTATTTTTAATTTTTTTTGGATGTATTTAACTCTCTCTCTACAAACAATGAAGGGCATTGAGAATTTTAGAGCTCCAGCTCTTTTGTTCTCTCTTTGTTTTGTTTTTGTATGTTTGCGTAAGAGTTTACACAAATGTGTGGTTATAAGGAACTCGCCCCTTCCTCCTTCACGCAATAGACATGATAGAGTAAGAGAGAAGATAAAAATGGGTGACTCATAAGAGGACAAATGCATGGGGCTTCAACTATCTCCATGGCTCCAGTTCCTTGTAGTTGTCTGGAAACTGGGAGGTTTGACATGCAATGCTTTTTTCTGGAGAAACATGGGTTGATTTTTGTTGTCATATTTTGACATATTTCTCTTGGGCCATTGTTATAAATCCAAAGGTTTGGCATGCAATGCTTATTTCTGGAGAAACATCAGTTGATTTTGTTATCATATTTTAACATATTTCTCTTGGGCCATTGATATAAATCCAATACAGATGATAATAAATTTCAATACCGGAAATGCCATGATTCAGTGAAATCAACTATGAAATGAGAAGACATAAAATGGGTATAACCAATTTGTTAACCAATTTTCATGTTTTATCCCAACCCCCTTTCACCTCAATTCACATTTGTGCATGACAAATTTCATGCACAATTCATAGCTATTGTGACAAATGCATATTATTGTTACATTCTCACCCTCCCCCTCCTATACTATACTATCTTTCCTTACCCCATGGGATATGCCACACCATATATTTAGTACGCGTCAAATGATAAAATAATATTAGTACAGAAGTAATACTGCAAGAAGTTTCACAAAATGTAACTCGTTCCTTTTAGTATATATTATTAGTAAATCATAATAACGAGAAATCCCATAAACCTAATTTCAAAGGTGTTTCAAAGTGTGACATCCCCCCAAAAAATAAATATTTTTTATTTTTGTTTGTTGGAAATTTATTTCCGTTTTTGGCAAATTTGAATCTGGAAAATTTTTGCCATTTATGGCAATTTTGAATTTCGAACTTAATAATTGTATTTAATTATTGTGACTGTTGGGAAGAGATCTGTTTGGACTCAACTAACTATTTGACTATGACACTTGTATCACAACAGAATAATTATATTAATTGCAGGAGGACAAATAGAACAGGCATGTTAAAAAATTAGCTGACCATGACTCCATGAGTGGGGAACAAGTTGGAACTTCCTCTGGGCTGATGATTACAAGTGTAAAATCAGATATTTGTCCACTGGCAGCCCCTGAAAGTCATGTATTAAGAAAAGATGTGAAAATCCCCAAAGGAGGGAAAAGACCTGGGAAAAGAAAATGGATATATAGCATATGCGAGGAGGCAGGACGCTACCAAGTATGTGGGGAAATGATTCTAGAGCTCTCTTGTTGTTATGAACACTACGGATTGAGTGTGAGGCAAGAGGATCCTACTCAAATAGAATTGTCTTGCCGTTATGAACACTGTTGAGTAAGTGTGAGGCAAGAGGAGAATTGTTGGAATTGAAGGACATTGCTGAGGAGGAGTTTCCAAGTTCACCCTCATGGATTCATGGTCAGGCTAGGGGGTGAATCGGGCAAGTGACTTTGGCTTCCTTGTTCTATGGTTGGGAGGAATGTGGATGTTCCCTTTGTCTTCCCGCGGATTGGATTCAGTTATGTTGATCTACCCCTCTCTATTATGGATGACTATGTTTTTATTTCGATGTCTTATTAAATCCGAACTGGAATGATGTCCACTCTCTATCTGAATGATTTTTCTGATGCATTGTATTGATTAAATTGGAAATGTAAAGTTTTTCCATTTTTATTTGTTATGGGGATATATGTGAAGAACATCTGTATTTATATTTCTATGGAAAGAGGAAATTAATGACAATGAGGCAGATCCTCTCTGTAGATAAACCCCCAAGAAACCAAAACTTGGATCCCTTGGAACATCATTATTAATGACCAATCTCCGATGGAATGATATTCTTACCATGTATTTTCATAGATGCATAGATCTAGTACTGTTGACATTTAATGCATTGATTTAAAAGAGGATCTAAGTGGATATTATAGAATTTATCTTATACATAAATTTTTATCCTTTGTGCCCTTTTGTGCATGTAAAATTCCTAAGTCCTTAGGCCTTTAGAATTCTGTGGGGTAAAGGTATATCATATCCTTTTACAACTTCAGTCTCCCAGAAAGGAAAGTAAGAGTTCTCCCAAAAAAATGAAAATCAAAAGTACCCGTAAAGGATAAAGGTCAGGGAGTGATGAAAATTAGTGTGAAGAGTTACAGTAGAAGCAGAGTACTCTCTTCCTTTGCATTTTGATTGAATTATTACCTGAATTATTTTTCAACATGAACACTTAGTCCAAATTCCTTTTCACCTTTCAGAGGTTCATGTATATTGATGTATGGATTTTGAACTCATGAAGTTCCGAACATCGAAATCCTGAAGCTTCCATTTTTTCGCATTTCGGAGGTTGGTTACATGAGAGGTTTGGGGCACTTGAACTCATGAAGTTTTGAACCACGAAACCCCGAAATGCGGGTCCCACTTTCTCTTCTTTCGCATTTTTGGTTGGAATTTTGTTTAGTTTGGATGTTTGGCATTTGAAACCCCGAATCCCGAAATCCCAAAATGTTGGTCTCACACCCTTCCACCTTTCAGAATTCGGGAATTGTAATGTGCTGTTGTTTGACATTTGAAATATTGAAACCCCGAATCCCAAAATCCTGAAGTGTTGGATCCAAACCCTTTCACCTTTCGAAATTCTGGAATTGTTTTGTACTGTTGTTTGGCATTTGAAATCCCTAAACCCCGAATTCTGAAATCCTGAAATGTTAGCTCCATGTTCTTTTCTTTTCGCAATTTCAAGAATTGTTGTATGTTGGATGTTTGGCTATGAAAACTACGAAACCCTGAACCCTCAAATTCTGAAATGTGAGTCTCACCTTTTCCTTTTCGCAATTTCGGAAGGTTGTATATGTTGTTGTTTGGGTACTTGAACTCACGAAGTCCCGAACCCCCAAACCCCGATGGGCGGGTCCCACTTTCCTTTTTCACCTCTCGGGAGTTGTGGTGTGTGGATCTCGAACCCCGAAATCCCGATATGTTGGACACTTTTCGCAAGTTTGTATATGTTGTTGTTTGGGTACTTGAACTCACGAAATCCCGAACCCCAAAACCTCGATGGGCGGTTCCACTTTCCTTTTTCACCTTTCGAGAGTTGTGGTGTGTGGATCCTGAACCCTGAAATCTCGATACATTGGACACTTTTCACAAGTTTGTATATGTTGATGTTTGGGTACTTGAACTCACGAAGTCCCGAACCCCGAAACCCCGATGGGTGGGTCCCACTTTCCTTTTCTTTTTTTACCTTTCGGAGGTTGTGGTGTGTTAATTTTTGACACTTTCAAACATGAAATCCCGAACCCCGAAACCCTGAAGTACCAGGTCCATAGTCTTCTTGCTTTTTTGCGTTTTTGGAAAATGGCGTGGCCCTTTTGTTTCATTTTGTGTTTGACACTTATAATCGCCGAAACCTAATTGACCTCTGTTATGTTTCACAAACTGTAGGAATGTAGAAGAAACTTATTGTTATGGGAACAACTCTAATAATGTAATGAATGCACTGGTAAAAGAACATTGGAGATTCTTCTTCCCGGATAGAGGTATGGAAGTAACAGACCGTTTTACAAGTAGATTGTATTGTAAACATAGGGTAATTTTTCTATGTAAGGTTTTGGTCATAAAAACCCCAAAGTTGCTTGTATTGTTAAGATTGTGGTAGTGTTATAGGTACTAGCAGATAAGAGAGTAATTATAAATTTCAGGATCTTAATTAAACATTGAAGTGATGAGTAAATACTCATTATATCATCGATTAGAAAACTTAAGTTGAATGGTAAGGACAATCGACAACAGTAAGGACTCTAACAAACCCTCAGATTCAAGCCTTCTAACAAAAAGCCTACTTGCTTGAGATCTCGAAAACCTTTCAAGGATAGATGTACAAATAAATATTTTTTTTCTGGTGATTTTGAGGTACATTACATATGGTATCAGAGAAAAAGTTACAACACTGGCCCTGAACAGGGCCACATTAATTTCTTGGTATATATTCTGATTTATGAAAAAACTAATAAATCTTGTGGATTACAAACAAAAATCTTTTTTGTTTTGTGTTGAATAATGGCAGCTCAAGAAGGTGCAGAAATCAAGGTGGAAGAGAATCTGCAACAAGGACCCCCTAGAGATCTAAGATAGAACAATGATGGAAGCTCACCCACGGAGGTGTTGGAAACAATGAGGAACCTTATTGTTGAACTACAAGTTTTCAAGGCTGACAATGAAAAATTGAAGAAGGCACAACATGAACAACAAGAGATAAATGAAGTCCTGTTGCATAGTATAGTAACCAAGAAAAGTCCAAAAGATGATGACCATGAGGAAGAGGTCAGCAAAACAGCCTCCAAGAATTCTGGTGCGAAAACAAAAAAAGGAGATAGTTTGTCTGAAGGGACACCTTCAGCTGAAGACAAAACCATATCAGACAGAAAAGGAAAACAAACAGACCACCTTGAAGGAGAATTTAAAAATATTAGACCAACTACTTTTGATGGAGAATCTAGGACGGGAGAAGAAGCCGAGGCATGGTTGTTGGACATAAAAAAATACTTGCAAATCTACAACTATTCCAGCAACATGAAGGTCAGAATAGCCATCTACAATTTGAAGGGAAAGGCCAGCATTTGGTGGCAAGACCTGAAATTGGCCAAGGGCTTAAACGAGAAACAGTTGGAATGGTCCGACTTTAAGAAGTATTTTAAGAAACAACACCTTTCTAAAATCTATTATGAAAGGAAGATGAAAGAATTCTACGAGTTACAACTTGGACAAATGACGATGGAGGACCTTATAAATAAATTTTTGGAACTACTGAGGTTTGTACCATACATTCGGGAAGATAAGGTAAAAATATAGCGATTCTTAAGCTATTTACCACAGTCCTACAGGGATAGAATTGAGTTTGACAACCCCAAATCCTTGAGAAAGGCATTTAGGAAAGAACGAATGTGCTATGACCAGTATAAACAGTGGGTAGAGCTTCCCAAGACCTATAAGGATAAGAAGCAAGATGGAATAAACTAGCAGAAGAAGGGATACTAGCTAGCTCCTTATCAGAATGCAACAAAAAGTATCCCAAGGAAGGACTTTCACTCCAATCATCCGAATACGCAAGGTAGTGGTAAACCGGTAAACCTGGGAATGAAGAAGTTTGGGGACAACTCTCACAAGCCATTAAAGTGTTGGGAGTGTGGAGAGCCTCATCTAAGGAGGAACTGTCCACATTTAATTGCAGCAAACAAAACTGTTGTTCACAATTTGTAGGAAGCCTCGACAGTGGGTGACATGGGCAGAAGTCTGCATCGGATAAATACAACCATAGATGGTTGACAAGCTGACCACCAGTCCTCGGTGGTAGAAGTCGAAGGTAAAATCCATGACACTCAAACTTCTTTTTTAATTGACCCTAGAGCTACATTAAGTTATATTACTCCCGATGTAGTAGAGTCGAATAAACTTAAGAAACAAAAGCACGAAAAATCTTGGCTTGTACAACTAGCAACAGGTGCTAAAAGAAAGGTAGTTAACTTTATTTCTGACCTTGAGTTCATCTTAGATGGTCAAAAGATAAGGACCAATCTGAACATCCTACCACTAGGGTCTTATGATATGATTATTGGGATGGATTGGTTGGAACAACACAAAG
>ML787619.1:183084-267475 GCA_009831015.1 Picea engelmannii
AAAACGTGTAATAAAATTATATAAATACTTTACTTATCATAGTTCGCTGCTGAGATTCTCCAGCGCATTCATGAGGACTCCCTATATTGCATGCTCACCGGGCCAGTGTTTCACACAGGCTTCCGTTGCTCTTTCTCTAAACCCGGTTTCCACAAGCGTCCAACAGAACCTCCCTTGATTCTTGAGCGCAAGGTTCCTTGCTTCCATACACTTTGACGGCTGCACTCGGCTCTACTACTTCCATACACGCGGACGGGACGATATGGCTCGGCTCTACTGTAGTATTGACCGATCTCTGATCAAACAATAAGGAGCATTGCTTTCTGATCAAACAATAAGGAGCATTGCTTTCAAGGTAATCTCATTTTTCACATACCCTGGATACTGGGTCCTTCAGTGATGGAGTAAGACCCAGATCCGCTCTGATACCATGAAAAGATTAAGCAGAGACAGATTTGATGCAACACACTACACTATTGATGTGTATTCTATTAATATGAACATATACTGTTACACAATATGGTTACAAGACGTTACCAACTCCTGTAACGGTAAACTATCTAAATAACTAGTTAAGGATATAATTAGGTATTTTCCTTAACAAAGGATAGGTCACAAAATTATACGATTTTCGTTCATTGGATTCGATTACAACGAATAAATTGAACATGTAAAACAAAGAACGAAAAGTCATGTCCTGAACTATTTTCTTTTACGTTTTAAAAAGGTTACATTAGTTTAAACGACCAACTTTTTCAGAAAAAAAGTCAAGCTTCTTGCAAACAAAATGGTAATCCCGTATGTTCTAGGATTTCAAGGAGTTCTGAAATGAAATAGTGGAAAGTATTTGGAAGAGGTCATTATAGATGGATTATTAATGTAGTATGCACATAATAGAGGAAAAATATATACTTAAACGACATTTGTTTTTTCAAATTTTGAGAATGACAAAAAAATACCCAAAGGAAGTTATTATTTCTCGAGTGCCACAAATGATGGGTACTTGGTATAGGGCTCTTAACTACTGTTCCATTTATCGTATGGCACCATCGGTGGCCTATGTTTTGGTTAGAGCAATAACAAGCTAGTGATGAGTTACTAAGTTGTTGAAACTTTGAGTTAGAGAAGAAGAGAATGTGTTTCAGATATGCTACATGTATGTTTTGTGAAAATATGCTATTGCAATAGAGATGCAAGAATATTGTAATGCGTCAAGCCTCTTTCATCATATTTGTAGTTGGTCTCTCACTGTCAAGATGGTGGAAATTAAAGATGGAATTTGAAGATTATATTTGGATCCTTTAGCACCCTATGTAATGAAAAGTGGGATGGAATTCATGTTTAATTGCATGGGTATCTTATTTAACTATCTGCAACTTATGAGAGATTAGGATTATTGATTATGAGGGCTTCATCAAATGGGAGAAACACTAAGAGGATTCTATGATTTGAACTAGATTTGGAGGAGTCATAAGTATGTAAAAATGATTTAAACTATTTAAGAAATATGTACGCAATAGACAAAGAGATTTGCAATTGTCCATTTAGTCAATATGGCTAACCGAAAAAGCATTCATTTGCCATACGAGGTTTTAGGATAAGACAAATTACAAAATAAGGATTACCCTCCATACTAGCATCATGTTCCTATGTATCTGCAAGCCTTTCCCACTTAAATTTTTGAACAATATATCATGTCTTCTCCAGGTGCCCCTTAGCATAATGTGGAGGATAGAGTGGTGAATTAGGAGTAAGTGAGTTTATTTATGAAAAAGTCTTGTTGGGATGAAAAGAAGGGAAGGAGATAGATTCTAAGGAGTCATGAATAGAGTTTACCACAATTTCCTCTATTTTCATTGTAATTGAGTAAGTTTTCTCATTGGGATTGATTAAAGTTTTGTCTTGATGGAAGTAAAAAATGTGAAAATGATGTAACATAAAAATTTCTAAAATGTTATTCATATCTTTATTAAGACACTCTATTGAAATAATATTTCATTTAATTGGAAGGAACTTATTAGCATGTAAAATCTAAAAAACGTAAATGGTTTATGGTTTTGTTATGCCTATTTATTGAGTGCTTGAGTTTGAGGTAGTCATGTAGTTTCTTAAGGTACACGTTATTGTTATGTTTCCAAAATGAATACTACTATGGATATCATAGAGACTCTATAATGTATTGTAATCATTTTTTAGTTTTTGAATAGTGGGATTTTGATTTTGGCTATTAGTTTTTGCGTAGCTAGATTTTGAGTGTGGGGTTTTTACACTAGGAAATCATGTTCTTTAGGGATTGTATCTTTCTACATTGTTTATTGTTGCAATTGTATTTATTTAGTTTTTTCACACTTTTTTCTCTCATTGATTAGTGTAGTAAGTGCATTATGCATATTTTGTTCCTTTGAATTCCAATCAAATCCTTATCACCTTTGATCCAGGGTGTTGGGGACAAGGTTTTTTTATTTTATCTGAATTTTAGTGGAAGCATTCACATAGCAAAATCTCGTTTCATGGAAATGGTGAACACGAACACACACACACACACACACATATATATATTAGAAATGGAGAAGTTAATGACATTAAATCTGAGTTGTGGAAGCTCAAGATGGAGGATTTTCTCATGGATCAAGATCTACAGGCTATAGGATCTAGAACCAAACTCACTAGTATGAAAGATGAAGAGTGGGTATTGTTGCACGGAAAGGTGAGAAGTCTTATTTGAATTGATATGAATTTGTTTGGCCAATTTGTTGTTATTGAATGTTTCTAAAGAGAAAATTGCATGAAAGATGAAGAGTGGGTACAATGTTGGAGAGAAAGGTGAGAAGTCTTATTTGAATTGATATGAATTTGTTTGGCCAATTTGTTGTTATTGAATGTTTCTAAAGAGAAAATTGCATCAATGTCTCTTCAAGAAATTGAGAGATTTGTACCAAGCGAATCCCTAGTTAAAAGAGTTTTTCTACATAAAACATTTTTCACCTTCAAAATAGCTAATGATAGAGCATATAAACATATTAAATACTATTGCGACCTAGTTGATGTCATTTGGAGTGAAAATGGATGATGAAGATCGATCTATATAACCCCTTTGTGTTCTTTACTAGATTCATGGTACAACCTAGAAATGGCAATTGGAAGCAATGTAAAGAACTTGATGTTTGATGAGGTTATGGATGCCTTACTCTCAAAGTTGGTGAGCTGCAAATATTCTAAATCCAACAATGAGGCCTTGGCTATTTGTGGAATATGGAAAGAAAAAGGTGACAAGAGGGGACAATGGAGATTCAAATCCTATCATAAACGTAAATATCCTAGAATGTTCAAGGGAAAATGTTGGAACTATACATTATAGTCAGACATTTTAGAAGAGACTACAAGGAAGAAAAAAAGAAGAATAAGAAAGAAAGGAATGACTCTACCAATGATTCTATAAAGTATTCTTATGAGGATTGAGGAGATTCCTTTGTTGTAGCTCTTTCAATTCATGCAAGCATGAGCCTATGCTTGATATATTGTGAAACTTGCTTCCATACTTCCCATTGACACCCATTTTTAGTGTATGATAAATATGATGGTGGGATGGTATACCTTAGCAATGAATCTCCTCTGAGCATAGTTTCATGAGGCAGAGTCATGATGAGTGATTCAGATTATTTTAGGAACGAAATGAAAGAAGAGATATTCAATGAAGTATTCATGAAAAATGTCAGAATCAAGGAAATAAAACAATAATCGATTTCTATTAATGAAAGAATTGTAAAGAGACTATAAAAATATAGAGTGCAAGACTCGCTAGAATGGTGGAAACTTTATCTCTAAGAAGAGATGTGACAACTACGCTCATTCACAAGAAGATGATTACAATGAGGCTCTGAAGGCCTTTTTATGATAAGAAGGAATGTCAAAACCCTAGACATCCGAAAACCTAACCCTAGGAGATGAAACACCAAAATTCGTGTGGGCCTAGTTTGGGTAAGTTAGTACATTAACTTCCCAGGGTTGTAATGTTTTCATACGATCTTCATTTTAGGCGAATGATATCTCGTTGGAAAGGTATTTTCGTGAACTACGCATTACATCGTCAAAATCTAACTTTGTCTACAGTTTGACTGTGGCGAGCCAAAAAAACACTATTTAGGGCCCCAAAACAGACCTGGAAGTACAATAAGATGTACTGACATGAAAACATACAAAATAGGCCAGTTGGATTAGGTGGGAGGCCACCAATATCCACCTGGAAGATGTGTAGGGCTTCATAAAACACCGTAAGTGTAGAACCCACAATTACAAAGAAGTACAAAAGAACGTGTTGAATTAAAAATAGACAATAAGATTCAGTTGGAATAGGTGGGTGGTCACCAATATCCACCTGGATCTATCCTCCCCCCTTTGGAAGCAATGGTATCCATTTTTTTGAGTGCCCAGGGAAGAGGGAAAAGCATTTTCCGAATCGAAAGCTTGGTGATTTGCATGCCTTGTTGAGGAATTTGTGCTTCTTGACATGTGGAAGACTGTCACAAACCTGTTGCTAGAGGGGTTGGATATGTTCCATCAACCTGTTGTCTCTGGTTTTTATGGGGCATTATGTAGACACCATTGTATATGAAGAAACAATATATTATTTTTCTTCGACAACCAATTTGTGTTGGATAGAAGGTGTTGAGGTGGCAGTGGTTGTACTGGTCTTCTGTGCATCCTTTGAACAGATTGTGAAGATGATGAATTTTGCAGTATGAGAGATTACTTTGTGGCGTTGTTTTGGTGGAGAAGCAGTCGGAAATACCTCTGGTATCCTGTAGAGATAAACTCCCAGAGTAATAATGACACTACGGAGTCTAGACTCATAGACAACATGACGTTTCCACATATATGGTTGGACCAAAACAACATCGCAGACATCAAGAGGTGAAATATCACACACTACCTCATCCTTGAAGGGATGGATTCCATAGGAAAAATGACACTGTTGGCTGACGCGAAGATATCGTCCCTGGTGAAGACACTTGATGTTGTATGGATACAGGTGTGGTGGTGTCGACAACCCCAACTATTTGATGACCTTGTATGAGATTAGATTCTTTTGGCTATTGTTATCAACAATGAAATGCAATGGGGTCCCCTTCACCCACATCTATGAATGGAAGAGGCGCTACCCCTCTTCAGGATCTACAGGTTCCTCTAGCTGAATTTTTGTCAGTAGCAGTGGGGTTTGCGTCGATGATCTGTTTGTTTTCAATATTTTCTAGATCGGATTCTGAATCAGGGTTCAGCTCCATGTCTTTGACCTCGACCACCAATGACTGTTTTAGGCAACATTCATTGGTGTTGTGCAAGGGGATTTTGTGGAAGTCACACCACTTCCAAGTGTCATTTTTCGTCTTTACTTTACCCTTTTTGTCATGTGTCCTGGACTGATTGTCTAGAGGCTATTGGTTAGGGTCGTCTTTACCGTCCTTTGGTTGTAGCATATTTGCAAACCCAAATTCCTATTTGTTTCGGTGCCTAAATTTCTGCTCGATTTTGACAGCATATTGATAGGAAACTTCCAATGATGAGATGTTTAGAAAATCCATTTTGGTTTGGATGTACCTATGTAGATCCCCATGGTATTTCAGAACCAGATGCTTCTCAGAGTCTTTGATACACAACTTGGTGCGCAAGGTATGAAAAGTATTTGTGAAATCCAACACTATTTGGCTCTTCTCTTGCTATAGTGTGGTATATCTCATGTACTCATCTTCATAGTTATCAACATGATAGTACTATTCTTTGAACACATCCACAAAAAAATCCCAAGTGATCTTGGCCCCATATATTCCATATTCCTCTATGGGACTTTGCTCCTAGTAAGTTTCCCACCAATGTTTGACATGGGGGAGAGCCTTGAAGGGTGCGAAGGTGATCTTATCCCTGTCGGAAATTTTTTTAACAGATAAATAATCTTCTAATCGATTTAACAATTTTTCTAGGGCATCTGTATCTATCTAACCTTCAAATATGGGAATATCAAAATTAACTTGCACCTTGAAGGGAGAGGTTCCTCCAAAATGGTCATTGGATGAATATGTTCTTATTGCTATCGGTAGATGTTGAAGGATGTGTGAAAAAATCTCCATCATTTTGCCCCTCTCTCGTGTGAGAGCTTGCTCAAGCAATATGTTAATAGACTCTTTTGTTTCATCGTTTTTATTTTCTTCCACCATCAATGGTTTCTTGGATGTGCGAGAGTGACTTTCCTCAAGAGAGACAAAATCGAGACCCAACTGGATATACTCTGACCTCGTTGGGTACATGCGCTGAAAAACGATCAAGAACAACTTACTTTGATACCATTGATCCAGATTATTTTCATAACGAAATGAAAGTAGAGATATTCAATGAAATATTCATGAAAAATTCCAGAAGCAAAAAAATATAATGATACTTGATTTCTATTAATAAAGTAATTGTAAAGAGACTGTAAAAATATAGAGTGCAAGACTCGCTAGAATGGTGGCATCTTTATCTCTGAGAAGAGATGTGAAGACTATGCTCATTCACAAAAAGATGATTACAATGAGGCTCTGAAGGAATTTTTATGATAAGCAGGAATGCGAAAACCCTAGACATCCAAAAATCAAACTCTAGGAGGTGAAATGCCAAAAATCATGTGGGCTCCATTTGGGTAAGTTAGTACATTAACTTCTGGGGTCGTAACTTTTTCATACGATCTCTGTTTTAGGCGCGTGTTAGCCCGTTGGAAATGTCTTTTAGAGAGCTACACATTACGCCGTCAAAATTTTACTTTGTCTACAGTCTGACTGTGGTGGGCCAAAAAAACACTATTTAGGGGCCCAAAACAGACCTGGAAGTACAACAATATGTGACGACATGAAAACATACAAAATAATCCAGTTGGATTAGGTGGGAGGCCACCAGTATCCACTTAGAAGATGTGCAAGACTTCAGAAAGCCATGGAAGTGTAGAACTCATAATTACAAAGGAGTACATAAGAATGTGTTGAACTAAAAGATGACAAAAGGAGCCAGTTGGAACATGTGGGTGGTCACCAATATTCACCTGGATCAATGAGATTCTGTGTTGAGAGAGTGAAGGGGCTAAGTGGAGTTTCACACATTTTGGGTTTGGTACATAATTTATTTTCAATAAGAAAATTTAATGATATTGATGTAAACATGTTTTTCTCTAAAAAAGACTGTAAGATGGTCCATGGAACTATGGTTTTCACTAAGGGTGTTCATGTGTGAACTATGTTCTAGCTTAATGTATGCACCAATCAATGTAATAATTTTTTAACTTATGTAGCAAACATACTTTCATAATTAAAATATGTATCTACTTTTCATGGTCATGCATTTTGGGTACCTAAATAAACTCTTTCTTTAGAAAGCAAGTTACCTGTAGAGAAATAATGCTATTGCACCAAATATTTGGTAGTGACAAGTCCCTAAAAGGAAAAACAAAATTCTTGTGGATGGATTGAATGGTTTTTCTCTTGAATTTAATCTTCTAAGCAATTGTAATATATGGTAAATAGAGTATTGTTCATTTTTATTCTAGTTATCAAAAAGTTATGGGTTGTTAAACTTAATTCATTTTTGAAGTATTTATTCATGTTTAATTTCTTTCATTTCTAAGGTTTTGTATTATTATGTATCATTTAATAATGATTATTCTATAAGGACATTCACTTATTTGATCATAACAAAATATGATGGTTTTAATTTGTTCAAGAAGTTAAAGTTCTCTTAGAAATTAAGGTATTGATTTAGGATTGATATAAAACAGGTTGCCGGAGTTCTATTCTATAAATAAGACAACGTATACTGCCATCTTCCTCTAGTTTTTGGCTGGCATCATCGTGATTTAATAAAAAAAACACCACTCATAAAAATAATCAACAAAATCAAAATAAACGTTCGCAACCAAAAAATCAACAAGATTTTGAAAGTGATTTATTCTATAAACACACATTGAAAGAGAAAACGTTCCCGTTGAAAGAGAAAATGCATTTAGATGCCATTTGTTTTCATTGGTATACTTGATTAAAGAGGAAGGAAAACTATTTGTTTCGATGATCTGTCCATCTTCATCCTATTTTGTAATAGGATCTCATAGTTATTCAACCAATATAAAATAGAATATTCTTATGGGACAAAGAGCACAAAATTTGTATGTTTACATTAATTTTGAGTTTAGTTTAAATGTTTTAACTTTGTAATATATTTGTTGGGCTGGTGTTATGAAATATTTGTAATCCAATTGATTGGTAAAGACAAGAAGTTATATAGCTTGATTACATGTGTATAGTGTGTAATGTCCCAATTAGGTTAGATGGAGATTTTATGCTTATGCCCTGGAATTAAATTATTGTTTCTTTTTAAGTGATTATATTGTTAAATTTTTATAAAATAGTCAATCAATGCGAAATATTATCAAAGAAATAATAAGCATCCATTACACAAGATTATAGCAGATAACTATGGCATCTTATTATGGATGGAAGTTCTCAGAATTAGTACAATGATAATTAATGGTTGTAATAACAACTACAAAATACTACTAACCACACAAACTAATTTCTTCCAGAAAACATCATAATCTAGTACAGAAACTCACAGAAAAACCTGGAATGATTTCAATCTATGAAGCCCAAGGCTCTTCAATCCCTCCACTGCTCTGCTTTAGTGACATTCACTCTATAGGTGGCCTTCCGAACACTTCAGAACACCTTCACAGACCCAATTTGCTGCAAACCCCCAATCTATAGGGAACCTTGTGGGATGCCTACGGGGTGTCATGCAGAGGCTCATAGGATGACCCTTACTCAAGTCGCGGGGATTCCTTTTGCTAGGGTTGCGCAAAACCCTCTGATACCTGCAGATATGGAGAATGGACTCTTCCTGAATCTTACCTCAAACGCCTCATGCCAACTCATATACCTCCAACTCTCTCTGGAATAGAATAAAGCACCACAAAGAACTAAAAGAGGATTCCAGATGAATTCTCATCTTTGTCTAGCTAGAGGTTGTATTGCACCACAAAATCTAAACCTGCAATGGAATGGTTTTTCCCAAAACCCTAACAAAAATGCTCGATACAAGAGCACTCAATAAGATATCCAATCATAATGACAAGGGGAAGGGTTCCTCCTCTATTTATCCTTCCTTTTGGAGCTTATAGATCTTTCTCCCATTTTAGCCAAATAAAATCGTTTTCCTTCAACTCCATTTAAATATATAATTGTTTATTTTATTTAATGTCACTTTTAGGGTTTGTCAATATTTTAACCTAGTGACACCTCCTTCACTTCCTTTTTCCTTGTTGACTATAGCCTGTCAAATTCGTATAGGATATTGAGTCACCCCCCCATTACAGTCATTTGAAAGAGGACATTACATTCCTCCCTTCCCAAGATTGTTTGTCCTCAAGCAATTCCAGATCACTGTGTTGTAAGATCTTCTCCCCTTCCTAGGTAGCATCTTTTGTGGGAAATCATCTCCATACAACTAAATACTCTCGAATGAACTTACTCCTAAGTCTTCGTTCCCCGATGTCAACTATCGTCTTGGGAGCTAGAACTAGCTATCCTTCCTCATCTAGTGGAGAAAGATCTGTCAAAGAGGTGACCTGTTATCCCGATGACTTCTTGAGGAAGGATACATGGAAGGTATTTTGGATCATGTTTCCCTTTGATATCTCTAACTCATAAGCTACTTCCCCAACTCTCTTGATCACCTTGTAGGGCCCTTAAAAGAGAGGCTTAAGCTGTTATCCACCACTCCTATTCAGCGTCAACTATTTATATGGCTCTAATCTAAGAAATATGAGATCTCCAACCTCAAAGATGTGTTATACCCTATGTTTCTCTGCATACATTTTCTATTGATTCTAAGTGGCCTGCAAATTTCCCTTCAAGACTCTTAAAGTGTCCTGACTTTCTTGTAAGTAATCCTTGGCCTTCGGAGCTCTGTTCTCTCCCAAAGCCAAATCCAAAAAGATGAAGCATCATATCCATACAATTCCCTAAATGGGTTCATCCTGATGGACATGTGATGAATGGTGTTGTAGCAATGCTCACCAAGATGAAACCATTTTATCGATGCTTTTTGCTTCCCTGACACATAATTCCTTAGGCACCCATTGATCCATTTGTTGACTATCTCAGTCTTCCCATATGTCTAGGGATTATAGATAGTGTTAGGCGTCAACTTCATCCCATATAACCTAAACAAATCCTACCAAAATGCACTGGGAAGCCTGCTATCCTAGTCACTGGCTATGTTCCTTGGAAGGCCATGGAGTCTGAACACCTCCCTAAATAATATATATGATACTTGATATGCATTTTACTTCGTAGGAATAACAAATAAGTACACATATTTAGTCAACCTGTCCACTACCATGTAAATACAGTCTCTACCCTACACCTTTGGTAATATTGTGTTCAAATCCATGGAGATGCTTTCCCATTTCTTTTCTGGTATTGGTAAGGGTTGGAGAAATCCTACAAGATGTGTGAACTCTGACTTGTTCAGATGAAAATTCATGCATTCCCTCACATGACGAAGTACATCTCCTTTGAGACCCTTCCATGAGAATCTCTCCCTAACCTACTTTTAGGTTTTCAGATACCCCTAGTGCCTTACCAATGGTGCAACATGTGCTTCCCTAGAAATATTATCCTTGAGTGTGGACAAGGAACAATATAGATCATGTCTTTGTAGTGGATGATGTCATATACTACCATGTACCTATCATCCTGAATGTTTCCCTCCATCATCTTACAAGCGAAGGTATTTTTCGAATATTCCACTAAGAGAATGGACTTCTAGTTGTTGATATTTATGTCATAGAGAAGGATGAAAGTCTCTTAGATAAGGCATACAAAACTATATTATTCTTCCCCTTAACATATTCAATGTCGAAATCATATGCATGTACATTGCTCAACCATTTTTGTTGTCTCTCATTCAGGTTTCGTTGATCCAAGAAATATCTCAAGTTGTTGTGGTCAAACTAAACCATGAAGCGTCCTCCTACTAATTATTGCCTGAATTTAGCCAATGCATGCATGATGGCCAAAATTTCATTATCAAAGATTGGGTAGAGCCTCTCAGGATCCCTTAGCTTCCTTCTCTCGAAAGTTATCAGATGTCAGTTCTGCATCAATACTGCCCCTATCCCTTCACTGGATGCATCACACTCCAGTACAAAAGGCTGCATAAAATTTGGAAGTGCCAATATTGGGAAAGTATTGATGACCGTCTTCATTCTGGCGAATTCCACCTGTGCATCCTATGAAAAATGGAATTACCCTTCTTGATGAGGTCCATTAATGGTGCTGTCAATTGTGAAAATCCTTTCACAAAGCACCTATAATAGATACATATCCTAAATAATCGTCGTAGGTATGTCAGTTCCTCAGGGTGGGCCAGTCTAAGATAGTTTGGACCTTCTCTTGATGCACCTTTACTCCCTCAACACTGATTATATGCCCTAGATAGAGGATATATGTCAAACTAATCTCACACTTTTCCTCCTTGGAAAAAAATGATTATTCTTCCATAATGGTGAGAATCTCGTCCACATGATTTAGGTGTTCCTCCTATGTCCTTATGTAGATGAGAATATCGCAAGAACAACAGTAAAATTTCCTCAATTGTTTGTTGAAGATATGGTTAATGCATGACTGAAAGGTAGTAGGTGAATTAGTCAACCTAGAGGGCATGACGAGGAGCTCGTAGTGCCCATAGTGACACCTGAATGTTATTTTATGCATATCCTCCTCCCTGACCCAGATCTAGTCGTATTGTGATCACATATCAACCTTTGAGAAGTACATTGGTCCATGCATATTGTCAATCACCTCATTAGTTTGGGGTATTAGGTATTTATTTTTTATGGTTTTCTCGTTTAGTTCCATGTAGTCTATGCACATCCTCATAGTACCATATTTCTTCTTCACTGGTACAATTGACCAGGTGAAAGGACTAGAACTAGGCCAAATGTGTCCCATCTCTAGCATCTCTTTTATGGCATATTCTATTTTGTCCTTGAATCTCTTAGCATTCCTATAAGGAGAGGTGATGACGGGCTTCGACCCCTCTTCTAGCTCAATGACACACTCAAATCCTCTATCAGGTGCTCTCCCTCCTAGCAATGGTTCAAACACTCTCTCATGCTTTACAAGCAATGCATGGATATCCACAGGGTAATGTTGGCATTCATGTGATGGCTTCTCCATAGTGATCAAGAACTCTCCTACACAAGCCATGTCCCCATCTCTAAAAAGGGCCTCCATGTGTTGATTAGACACAATCCCGGGGGAACCATTCAACATATCTCGTAGGACAACTCACTGTCCATCCTTGTCCTAGAACTCCATCCTTGTGTCCTCATAATTTATGCATATATCTCCCAAAGAATATAGCCACTAAACTCCTAGCACCACATGAGTATTTTCCAAATCCATGATGTAAAATTCGTCAGTCAACGTGTATTTTCCCAAGGTTACTTTCAAGCTCTTGATCATATCAGTACACAACATGTTGTACCTATCCTCTACTACCACATTAAATCCTTCAAAATCCTCCATAAGGATCTTTCTCCCAGTGACAAGTGCAACATCAATGAAGTTGTGGGTGTCCCCACCATCCACCAATGTCATAACCCTTTACCCTTGCACAATACCTTTGACCCTGATGGTATAATATTTAGGGATTCAAAAAATTTAGAAATGGTTAGTCCCTTAGGGCTATCTTACAATGGTGCATGTTCTATAGTTTGAGATGGCCCACCACTTTCCTTTCCAAAAACTTCTTCCTCCTCATCAGAAACTACCTTGATATAATGGACTTTACCTTTTCCCATATAGTTGTGACATGGTTTCCATGGATCATTGCCACTGAAGAAAATTTTATTCCTCCTTAGGTATCTCCGAGTCTCCTCATATGTCCTGTCATTTCTTGTCCATGACTTCTATTGAATATTTTTGTCCTTACCTCCTTAAGGGATGAAGAATTTTGTGGGTACATTCTTGTTGACTGCGTCCTTCTTGTCCTGACATATCATGATGGCTACATGCCATGTGGTTGGCCTAAAGGCCTTCAACCATTCTCTCAAGGCTTCAACTAAACCCTTCATGAATAGCATCACCAACCTTTGTTGAGAGATATCTATCACCATAACTACCATCCTTTAAAAATATGCGATGTATTCTTTTGGTGTGCCTCTCTATTTCAACTGTTCCAACTCCCTGAAATGTATCTTAGGTTCCTTCTGGTAAAACCTTTCCATCAAGTTCTCAGTGAAGTCCAGATTTGAAGTGATGTTGGCAATCCCTAATGTCAGCAGCCCATGGTAATATCATTCATGAGCTTCTCCTTCCAAGTGAAGGGTGGCATACTTAATCGCTTGAGCTTCAGTCATTGGATTAAGTTGGAGATAAGTATCCAACTTATGTACCTAGGCCCTAGAAATTTTATTTGCATACCCATCGAAGGGTGGAATAATCAACCTTCCCACCTAATGCATGAGATCAAATTTTTGTGGGCTCTATGCTCCATTGTTCCCCTCCTTCAGACCATATTGATTTTTAAGGTTGTTGAATTATATATAGGAACTTTTCTCCAAGATATCTTCATGTACCGTCTTGAAATCCATGTATGAGGTGTTAATATCAAACCCCTAATTTGGTTTCTCTGATGCCTCCATAGGCTACTTTATTAGGAATTGTGGTAATAAAGGCCTGGTATCTTTAGGCTCTTATTCTGGGTTGAGGTATGGATATTATTGCCTTTTGTATAAGCTCCACTTCATCTATGGCTTCCCTCTAACTGGTTGCCATTATAGCCTCCAGGGTTTTGATTTTCTTGAGTGTTGGTAAGGATCTGTTTCAGGAATCGTGTCAATTTTCATTGCTTAATAGCCATCTGTCACTGCTCATTGACCATGAATTCCAATAGCTGTGATACTTTGTCTTCAGCATGGTCCCCCAAGCCTCCTTGTTCCTTTGACTCTATGTGGTTTCCTTCTGTTTTCTTTTTCCGGTGACTTTTGAGAGGTCTGTCCCCCACACCCTTTTCTTGTAGGGATCAATGTAGTCAAACACTAGTGGAATCACTACATGTGATGCCACTATAATGTCCCCAACTAGGATAGATGGAGATCTTATGCTTCCACCTCGAAATTATTGTTTCCTCTTAAGTGAATGTGTTGATAACTTCTTATAAAATAATTACTCAATGAGAAATATTATCAAACAAATAGAAAACATACATTACACAAGATTAGAGCAGATAACCATGGCATCTTATTATGGGTGGAAGTTCCTAGAATCAATACAATGATAACTAATGGCTGTAATAACAGCTACATAGTACTACTAACCACAAAAAATAATGGATTCCATGAAGCATCACAATCTACTATAGAAAAACACAAAAAAACCTAGAATGATGTCAATCTATAAAGCCCAAAGATCTCTAAGTCGTCCACTACTCTTCTCTAGTGACGTCGACTCTATAGGAAACCCTTTGAACTCTTCATAACACCTTCACAGACACGATCTGCTGCAAACCCCCAATCTACACAGGTCCTTGCGGGATGCCTATGGGGTGTCATGCAGGGCCTCGAGAGATGATCCTTACTCAACCCGCAGGAATGCCTTATGCTACGACTGCTTGAAACCCTCTAGTACCCGCAGATTTAGAGAATGGACTCTTCCTGAAACTTGCCGCAAATGCCTCGTGCCAACTCATATACCTCCAACTCTCTCCGGAATAGAATCAAGCTCCCCAAAGAACTCAAAGAGGACTCCAGATGAATTCTCATCTTTGTCTAGCTAGGGGCTATATTGCACCGCCGAAAGTAAACCTGCAATGGAAGGGTTTTTCCTAAAACCCCAACGAAAACCTTGGCTACAAGGGCACTCCATAAGATATCCAATCATAATGAAAAAAGGAATGATTGCTCCTCTATTTATCCTTGCTTTGGACCTTCTAGATCTTTTCCCCATTTTGACCAGATTAATTTTTTTTTCTTCAACTCCATTTAAATATAGTTGATTATTTTATTTATTGCCACTTTTAGTGTTTGTCAAACTTTTGACCTAGTGACACCTCCTTCACTCCCTTTTTCCTTGTTGACTATATTCTATGGGAGTTGTACAGGCTATTGAGTCACCCTGCTTATCATGGTCAATTGGAAGAGGACATTACATAGTGAACTCAATATGTTTTAATAACTAGTATAGATTCATCTCAACTTGAGATCTATCATGTCTAAAGAGGCATCAAATCCTTTGAGGTGAAAATTTTACCTTGAGTTTTGTGGTCTAAAATTATTTTGCAAGTGGAGACATTTATTTGATGTCTTTGAGTGCATGATAGTTGTCTAGATAAAGATATATCTATTCTATGTGTCAAATCCATGTTGTGTCAAATCCATGTTGAGCACTGAAGGAATCACACATGTCAAGCACAATTCAAATGTTTTAACCAAGATCCATCTTAACTCAAGATATATTAAAGTTTTGCACTCTAAAAAAGATTTGCACACATAAGCATTTGATGCCTCTCATTTCATGATAGATTTGGTGTTAAGATGAATCTATGTTGATTCTTAACACATACATTTAAATATAGTATGTGAAATTTAGATCTAGTGGTTGAGAAGAATAATTGTTATCCTCTTTCACTTGTGTTTAATTCCCACAAATGAGATCTTGATGAACTTGAAACTGGGTAAAAAACAATATAAAAAGAACTTGTGAAAAACCACACATATAAACAAATCCAAATCCAAATCCATTGATTAAAAAAATTCATAATAAATCATTAAACATCTGAAACTTGAAACTTTGTAAAATAGAACCAGATAAAATATATATAAACAAATCCATTGATCGACTGTGCAGAATTTTCATCATAAAAGATGTCTTGTCCTGATAAAACAAAAAATGCGAGTTACCATTTCCTGGAAGCTTGAGATTTTGCAATATGGTGGACTGTCAGTGTACTACTTTTGAAGAGGGCGAGCGTGAGGACCCTTTTGGTGGATTCTCTCATTTCTCTTCCTTATGAACTTCAGAATAGAATTTTTTTGCGCGATTGGAAAGGCCTCTGCAAAACCCATTGCAAATGGACGTTATATATCTTCCATTTATTTTTATCGATTAAACACTCGTAACCAAATTAGATTAGCAATCATGACTACTTGGTCAGAGGTTCTCTTACCGGCTTTCATCGTCTGAGAAGATTGGGTGTGGCCGAGGATGGCTACAGGCGATAGGGAGGGAGTGATCAGAGTCATGCCCATGCAACGGGGCACAGAGTTGAGCTCCGTTGAAGGCGTAGATGCAGAGAAAGAGGGAGTCGCATTGCCCGGGGAGCCACTACTTCTGCTTGCCACTGCCATTATAGCGTTAGCCTGCATCTCTCCCACAACACAATAATATCTCAATCCAACTCTCTCTCTTTGCAAAAATACTTAAAATCTTTATAAATTTCATATTCAATTGCTCATGTAACAGAATTCAAACTACCACAGAGACATTATGGCAGTGACGTGCAAGAGCAATAGATTCGTAGAACACCTTATCCGCGGAGACATTGTAAACGTTCGCTTTCCCCGCGTAGAAAATTGTGAGGTGGGCGCAAGGCGGCTGTTCGGCACCCGGCGTGGGAGACCTAGAATGTGAAAATGCGAAAAAATTGTAAAGCATAAAAATATAGACTCAAAAACTTTAGACAAGCTGTCCAATTGATGGCACGAAGAACGAATGTTATACTTAAAAACATTAACATTTGGGGAAGATGGAACTGGGCAGTCCTGTGGTGATGCAGCGGGCTGGCCTCTATGCTGACAAGGGAAGAACCCAACTGGCTCCCAAGGGGGTAACAGAGAAATATCTAAACTGGGCTGTTGGCAGATACTCCGTTTGACAGTCGCCATACTCGTTGAAACAGACGGGCCGTTGTTCTCCCTGCCATTTGAAGCTCCATGGGATGGTTGCTTTGCCTGATAGTTTTCCTCTAAACTATTCATAGCTGTTGCTGTTGGTGGCTTCTCTCGAATCGAAGGAATAAACAGATGGTTTTTAAAACAGCCGAGACCGACAAAGTGATAAACAGCGAATGAGTTATTACAGTATTATTCTCGTGTATCATTGGGAAAGTCCAATTGGAATCATTGAAATGATAAGTTTCGTTTGAAATCTTTATGCATCTTTGGACACGTTTGTTTGAAATCTCTACATTGAAATGATAAATTTTGTTTGACATCCTGTAAATGCGCACGGTTTCCATGTTCAGAATAAGTTAAGATGTTTTAAGAATAAAAAAATTGGAATTCGATATAGCGTTATACAGTAAAAAATAAATGTTTTATTGATTTGGCTCATGCAAATACGCGCTGTATCAATTTCCTCGCCACAAATATATTAAATCTTTGTACATCTTTGGTAAAGTCTTATCCTAAACATTGAAATGATACGTTTTGTTTGAAATCTTTAACGTTGAAATTGTAGGTTTTTTTTTGGAATCTTATAAATGCACATGGTTTCCTTGTTCAAAGTAACTTACTATCTCTTAATAGACAGCGAACCGAAATTCCATATAACGTAATGTATTGAAAAAAAAATATGCATTATTCATTTAGCTCGTGCAAACTGTTCCTATTAAGGCGCTGCACTGTACTGATTACAGCGCCGCAAATATATTAAATCTTTATGCATCTCTGGTAAGACTTATGGTAAACATTTAAATGATACGGTTTGTTTCAAAGCTTTAACGTTCTAATGCTAAGTTTTGTTTGAAATCTTGCAATTGAGCTAAGTTTTGTTTGAAATCTTGCGATTGAGCAAGGTTTCTAGGTTCGTAATAAGTTAACATGTTTTATTAGTCCTAGAGGGACTATAGCGATCGATAAATAAATCGTTGACTTCATATTAGTTTGTCTTTTGATCAGAAATATTTCCATATTATCTATTGTTGGAACTAAGGAACTGAAAACATTGTTCTTATTGCCTTCGTTATTCCCAATGTTATATATGTTGGCATATCCAAAGTATTTGATCATATATGGTCTTTCTGAATCATATATTTTCTTATGCATTCGTCGAAGGTGGATTAATGCTAGCATTAACTCGAATGTTTGGTTTAGCATTTTATGCTAGTTAAATTTATGGAAATGTTTGATATGGTGGCATATTGAAAGTTTGGCCTTCCAATACATTCTCTGGTGTTCGAACTATTCTTACAAAAAATAAAATAAGTTTTTTGGTATATGTCAGAGGCCTGCCACATTGAATTTTTTTCTTAAATGTTTACAGAGCATTTATGACAGACTTGAATGTTTACCTAACAGGTTTGGTAGTATTGAATGGTTTCTTAACAGGCTTGTTACAAGACATTATCTTCATGGCATTGCTAGTTCACTGGTCCATGCTTGTTTTTTGCATGGCATTGATTTCTTATTTGCATGTTGTTGTTGTTTTTGCTTTCCTGTTCGTGTTGTTGCAGTTTGCACGTTTGCCTGGGGGAGTGGTTGTTGCTTGCTTCTTTCTTCGTTGTATGTTGTTTATTGTTACTTGATTCGACTTTGCAGGGTTCCGATCCTACGCTTGCAGGTGGGCCTTATTTGCAGGGTTCCGGTCGTGCGCCTGCACTTGGGTTCTTATTTGCTGCTTGTTCTTATTTGCTCAGGGTTTGCAATGTTGGGATGTTGCATCTGCAGTTGGATCTCTGGTTACATTTTTTTGCAGTCGAGTTTGCATAGAATACTATTAAGATAAAATAGCAGAGTAAAAAATTGCAGGCGATGTAAATTGCATCTCTTACGCATTGAAACAGAGTTTGTCGGCCTCAAAGTATATTTCATAGCTGCTGATGTTTTTTCCATGAATTTTGTGTTGCTATGGTTTCATAGTTATGAGAGTGCATTTTGTTGTGTGGGAGATATAGTTGTTCTCTCCCTTTTATTTTCCTCTTGTAAACGTTTCTGACTCTATAGTTTCTCGCATTTCTCTAGTCATTCTGACCGACCGCTGTTTGGTTGCATACTTAGCCAGTTTTATGGATGCGGCTTCGCAGATAGGTTCTATCGAACTATGACAGGTCATGTTCGGTGTATACATTAGCTTTCCCAAATTAGTTTTATTTAAAATAAGGTCTCCTGGATAGAAGATAATGCAATTTATGAAATTATAGGTTCCCTAGACAACATAGGTTAATGATTGCGGGTTCTCGGTGTGACGGGCTGAAAATTGGGCTTTTGTTGTTCTGTGCCCTGTAAATAGCACGAAGAGTTACGCAAGGTCTTGTTCGGTGTATACATTAGCATTCCCGAATTAGTTTTCTTTAAAAGAAGGGATCCTGGATAGAAGAGATTGAAATTTATGAAATTATAGGTTTCGTGGACAGCATAAATTAAACATAGGAAATATGTGATTTTATAAAGTAGATATATAAAGCATGCACGGAGCCCTCATCCCATACTTTGTCAGTTTTTGCATCACGGGTTCTCGGGGTAGCTGGCTGAAAATTGACAATTGGAGAGTTCCACGATATACAAATTGACAATCGAACTTGCGGACTATTTGAATTTTAAGGGCCCCGTGTCCAAAAAATTTAACATTCTTGAAATAGTTTAGTTTACGCACGTTTTACTTATGCTGGTGGACAAAAACACACAAAAAAAATAGTAAACATTTTTTGGATCGCGGGTTCTCGGGGTGGCGGGCTCTAAATTCGGCTTTAGTTTCTCTGTGTCCTAGAAATAGCACGAAGAGTTCCGCGATATACAAATTGACAATCAAACTTACGGACTATTTGAATTTCAAGGGCTCATGTCCAAAAAAATTAACATTCTGAAATTACTTTTCTTTACGTATGATTTACATATGCTTGTGGAGAAAAAGACAAAAAAATAGTAGTACCATCTGTTACATAGGGATCCATCCCCGCTACCTTCAGTGCTTCTCAATACACATTAAATATGCTTTCAAAAGTCAGAACCGACCAGACAAGTTCGAAAAGATGGGCTTCAATAACTGGAAAGCTCGAGTACATCTCCCATTAAAATGAATAGGCAGATGAATATTATGGGATCTGGTAATTTCTTTTTGCCTCCATTTTGAATTTGCGAAAATAATTTATTTATTTTTTTGCTTGTGCAGTTTTAGTTTGCTTGAAAGATTCATCATAGTTCACGAACGTGTCACCCACAGAGGCCTTGATGTCATGTCCCTCTTTAATATTGTGCATATATTAGATGTCAGATTTGAGAATCTGCTCGGATATGAGAATTTTAATATGTGTTGCTAGTCACTGGTCAACGTACATATTCAAAAAGATTGACATTAATAAACAAAAATATCGAAAACAACTGTCATTAAAACGAATCAACACAAAACCTACGAAAGATCATCCAACGTTCTTTTTAAATACTTATTGTCATTTCTCTCTATCATCAAGGAGTTGCGCTTTAGGGTGCCTCTGTTCTAATGTTCCTGGTCATGGAACATTAGAGATGTGATTGAGGGGCAGATGAAAGAAGAGAGACTGGTTTTATGTGACGTGAGCTTTGAGTAAAAAAAGCTTTGTTATACAAGAGAATCTCAGAAAAAATGAAAAAAAAATAACAAGTATGTTCTGGTTGGTGTTCTCCCTGTGTCGATGCTTTGGTTTGTTGAAAAGGTTGCTTGGAGATTTGATTGTTGAACTTCTTTGTTTTCTTGCTGGGAATTGTAATGGATTTTGAGGTCGCATGCAAAATGGTTCTTCGTTTGAGTATATAGCTTCTTTCAACAACATAGATTTGACAAGTGTATCGAATTATATAGATCCCAGAGGAATTATTTTTCCTCGGGGGCGGCGTATTTATAGTTGCTTGTAAAATGCCCTGTCATGCTAGTAAATGACACAAAATATTGCTCCATTTCCAAATGTAACCAGAGGCGGGTAAAAAAAATTGTATGGGTGGATAAAATGACATATTATCACTGCAAAAGTTTCTATTTCAAAGTTTGATGAGCTACATGTGGGTCTGGTAACTGACTTGATAGAAATCCATGCTCTTTGTCAAAGTTTGTTCATTTTCCTCTGGATGTAGATGTAGACTCCACATATTTGGCGTCACCTCCACCGCTATGAGGAAAGATATATTCTGATACCATCTACAACATTTGATACACTTTCCAGACCTATGTTGGTGCGTTTGGCAGCATTTGATGCACTTGCCACACCTCTGCTGCCCAAAGAAATTATGTACCTCAATAGATTTTCATTTTTCCTCTGGGTTGAACATTTCTTCCAATTTACTGTAATAAATCAAATAAGTTCAACATATAAATCCTCAGGCAAGATTTTCAACCAAACAGATGATCAAATACAGGGAGAATACCAGTCACTACGTACTTGAATTTGTTTCCCCTGCCATAGCTATTGTGACATAAAACGACTTCGTCCACTTTGAAATCAGCGTGAATCGCATTTCTAAGTTGTCTCAGATGTCAAGGGTCAGGAATATTGGAAGGAAAGCACCTTAAACCCCAACTTTTCGACGACAGAGGGAAATTAATACTTGACAAAGAATGTAATTTTGAATAAGAATCCATTGCAAGAAGACCATATCTAGAAGAGACAAGGTATTCAAAAAACTAGGATAGATGTAGTTGGCAAAACCGATTAAGTACAAAACCCAAAATTGATATTCAACTCATTTTTTACGAATAAAGAGTTTGAACGTCAAGAAAACTGTCAAGAAGCTTCATCAATGTACATATTTTAGTATTTTCCAATTTCTGTTATTTGTTTTAATTGTATTTTGTACCTTCTTACCCTGTGTCATTAAACATGAACGAGAAGCTTTACTTTTCACTGCCCACTACTTCAATCTAAATAAACACTGGTCTATTCTTTCTTTACATTTTACATTTAAGATTAATTTTTCATAAGCAGCTCAACTGTTGACACAATGTTCCTGCTCAGTATGTTGGATATATTGCAGCTTCTGGTATTTGATAATATCTGTGCATATATACTAATATCAATACTATTGGAATAAATAAATAAAAAATAGGCAATTATGTTTGGGTTTGCGGTATTAAACAACTATGTTCCCTATTCTGTCATATACATTTTGCAGCCAAAGAACTTCCGTAGTCTGCAATTTATGCTTTAATTACTTAATTCACACCAAATATTGATTGCATTTAATTTAATTTAGATATTGATGTTTATGGAGAGTCGATGTTTGCTCATGTCATTGTAAGCAATACAAGATGAATACATAATAAGGATTTTATCTCATTGAGACCACAATGCAAATTCATGTTTCTTGTTGTGCTATGTACATCTTGTAGTCAAAATTTTTGTGCTTTCAACGAAATTTGCGAACTGAAGAGCATCTTGCAAATTGGGATATCATTTTCATTTGAAACAGAAACAATCCATTAATATATATTAGTTTGAATACTATTCAGATAAATATGAAAACTTTCTCCATTGATAGATACTAGTATTAATACTATTAAAATAGATATCAAACCTTTGTCTTGGCCAATACTTAGCCAGTTATCTAGGCACCACGCCCCGAGTTCGCGGTACCCAGCACCTATGTCCCATCTTCCTTCATATACATCTTGTAGCCAAAGAACTTCAGTGATATTTACTTAATTATTTTACTAGTGAGAACCCAACAAGGGTTCGAAAACTTGGCCATTAATAAACGAAAAAAAAAAGGTTTTTTTGACTGTTAGATACTTATCTCTTTTCCCATTTTTCTTTTCCCATCCATTATGGATTTTTGGTTTTATACTTAGTCGTCTTTCTATGACGGGCAGTTGCAGGGTTTGTGCACTGACATATCTTCATCTCCATCTATATCTTCACATGACGAATCCAACTAACCACTATACCTTTCAATACCTAGGCAATTTTATGGCTGCGGTTACCGGATCGGCGCATACGAACTAGCCTTTTCTTCTTCCCACTCATTATTGTTTTCTAGATATATATTTAGTGCCCTTTATATGGTATCCGGTTCTAGAGTTGGTCGACTGACATGTATTCATATCTATCTATATCCTCACACGACAGATTGGACTGACCTTTGTTCTTTTCCATAGTCAATTTTATGGCCACCACTGTGAGGCTGACGCTTGCAAACTCAACTTCTTATTGTTCCGGTATATACATCTTGCACTCAAAAAATTCGTGATCTACAATTCCACCGAGGATTCCTCGTATACACTAACTTTGTTCAAAGTATCTATTGTTTCTTTCCATCCCCAGAAACTTCGCATCCTTCCTAATATACATGAACAATTCTCTTACTAGTGAACAATTCCATACCTAGCGACATTTTGGATCGCGGTTTCTCGAGCGGGCAGGCTCAAAATTGGGTCTCCATTGTTCTGTGCCCTACAAATAGCACCTAGAATTCCATGATATAAAAATTGACAAGCCGACCTACAGATTGGCAGACTCAACATTGCACTTCTATTGTTTAGTGTCCTCCAAACAATGCTCCCAATTTCGCGATATAGAAATTGACACATGGAATGCAGGGCTAGTTGGGTGGAGATTGTCATTGTTTATGGATGCTAATCCCTATGAAGTATCTAACAGTATCTAAAATTTTATTTTGAATACTAAATTAGGTCTTAGTAGTGACAACTGGACACAGAGGTATGAAACAGTTGGGATTGCACGCTCCACAATATAGAAATTGACTACCCGATTTTGACATCGTCCACTCTTCTGTGTTACAGATTATGTATTCAAATGTTCAGAGCGATAAAATTAGAATGTCGGGGCCTCGCATATTTTGAAAACACCTTCGCAACCCGTTTTGGATCCTCCTGTTTCTGGGTTCACGAAATGTGCAACCCCAACGTTGGCGGGTTGACATATCTTTATCTCCATCTATATAATCACATGACGAATCTGACTGACCGATGTCACTTTCCATACTTTTCCGATTTTATGTCCATGGTTGTCGAGTTGGCGCCAATTTCATCTCTATCTATATCCTCGCATGGTGAATTGGACCGCCCAGTGTTCCTTTTCATACTTAGTAAATTTTATGCCCATGGTTGTCGGGTTGGCACAATTGAACTCTGTTCCTTTTTGTTCCGTTATATACATCTTCCACTCAAAATTTGTGCAATGCTCACTGTTTTGTACCTCTGTGTCTAGTTGTCACTACTAAAAGTTAATTTAGTATTCAAAATATTTTTTTAGATGTTGTTAGATACTTCATAGGGATTAGCATCCATAAACAATGGTAATCTCCACCTCACCAGCCCTGCATTCCGTGTGTCAATTTCTATATTGCGAAACTGGGAGCACTGTTTGGAGGACAACGAACAATAGAAGTGCAATATTGAGTCTGCTTGTCAATTTGTATATCACGAAATTATTGGTGCTATTTGTAGGGGCTAGAACAATGGAGGCTCAATTTTGAGCCCTCCCACCCGAGAACCCGCGATCCAAAATGTTGCAATATACAAATTGACTACTGGATTTCGACATCATCCACTCTTCTGTGTTACATATTACGCATTCAAATGTTCGAAGAGATACAATTATAACGTCGGGGCCTCACATCTTCTGCAGACACCTTTGCAGCCTATTTTGGATCCTCCTGTTGCGGGGTTCACAAAATGTGCAACCCCAGCGTTGGCAGGTTCACATATATTTATCTCCATCTATATAACCACACAACGAATCCGACCAACCGTTGTTTCTTTCCATACTTGGCCAATTTTATGTCCACAGTTGTCGGGTTGGCGCCAATTTCATTTCCAACTATATCTTCACATGGCGAATTGGACTGCCCGCTATTCCTTTTCATACTTAGAGAATTTTATGCCCGTGGTTGCCGAGTTGGCACAATTGAATTATGTTCCTTTTTGTTCCGTTATATACATCTTCCACTCAAAATTTGTGCAATCCCAACTGTTTCATACCTCTGTGTCCAGTTGTCACTACTAAGAGATCATTTAGTATTCAAAATAATATTTTAGATGATGTTAGATACTTCATATGGACTAGCATCCATAAACAATGGAAATATCCACCCCACCAGCCCTCTTCAGCTAACTCTGGAAGGTTGGTTTGAATTTGGCACTTAGCTCCAATCACCTTCTTTAAGCATGAAACATGAAAAATAGGATGTATCTTCGAATGGCTAGGAAAAGCTAACTGATAGGTGAATTGTCCCACATGATTGAGCATGGTATAAGGACCATAAAATTTGGGTGCTAGCTTCTGAAAATGCTTGACCTTGAGGGAATTTTTCTTGTAAGGTTGCAGTCGAAGAAACACATGATCCCCTTCTACAAATTGACGTTCAGAGCGACCTTGATCTGCTTGTTGCTTCATGAGATTTTGTGCCATGACCAAATTCTCTTTGAGGGTACGGAGAATGGCCTCTCGAGATTTAAGTGTTAGGTCAACCGCCTGGACCTTCGAGGCACCCGGTAAGTATGGGAGAACTGAAGGTGGCTTTTTTCCATATACCTCTTCAAAAGGAGTCATGCGTGTATTTGTATGGTATGAAGTGTTGTACCACCATTCAGATAGGGGTAACCATTGAGCCCACTAATTTTTCTTTTCCAAGGCAAAACACCTCAAATATGTTTCCAAACACTTGTTGACAACTTCCATTTGGCCATCAGTTTGGGGATGATAAGCTGTGATGAGATGCAATTATGTGCCTTGTATCTTGAACAGTTCTTGCCAAAAATTTCTTATGAGAGTTGGGTTGCGATCAGAAACAATAGAGTGCGGCATGCAATGAATCTTGAAGACCTGATCCATGAATATTTGAGACACCGTGGATGCTGTAAACGGGTGTTGAAGGGTGCATAAATGAGCATATTTGGAAAGGAAATCAACAACCACCACGATGATGGATTTATTTCCTGATTTGGGTAAGTCAGTAATAAAATCCATAGAGATATCCTTCCAAATAGCAGGTGGAATCGAGAGCAGTTGTAGTGTGCCTGGTGATTTGACTGTTTCTCCCTTGTTGCGTTGACACATGTCACATTCAGCTACAAAATTATGAATGTCATGTTTCATACTATCCCAGAAAAAGGAATGTTTGACCCTGTCATAGGTTTTGGTGAACCTGGAGTGCCCTACTATGGGTGTAGCATGAAGCTCAAAAAGTACCGTGGATTTAAGCTTTGATTGTTTACTTAAATACAAATTGACTTTGTATCGAAGTTCCTCATGGATCCAAGAGTACCCTGGGGAAGCTGGAGCATTGGACTGCAATTGATGGATCAACTGCGAACTTTTGGGATCTTGGAGCCATTCCTAGAGAACGGCTTGGAGCCAATCTGGTACAATGAATGAAAGAGAAAAAAGGGATCCTTCATCTTCATATTTTTGGGAAAGTGCATCTGCAACCACATTGTCTTTTCCTTTCTTATAAATGATCTCATAATCATATCCAAAGAGTTTAGTCACCCATTTTTGTTGTTCTGGGGAGGAAATGCGTTGTTCCAGAAAATACTTGAGGCTTTGATGGTTTGTCTTAATTTGGAACCGTTTCCCGAATAGATAAGGATGCCACAGATCCACGGCATGCAGGATAGCCAACATTTCATTTTCATAGATGGATTTGCCCAGATTTCTTTCAGATAGTTTCTTGCTGGTAAAGGCCAAAGGTCGACCCTCTTGCATAAGGACAACACCAATTCCTTTCCCTGAGGAATCACATTCCAACACAAATGTCTTTTTGAAATCGAGAAGGGCGAGGACTGGAGTGGTGCACATGGCCATTTTCAAGGTTTGAAAAGCTTGAGCAGCGGCTGGAGTCCAAGTGAAAGAGTTATTTTTGAGGAGAGCAGTGAGAGGTGCTGCAATCTTCCCATAATTCTTAAAAAACTTGCAATAATACCCTGTTAAGCCTAAAAATCCATGCAAGCTCTTAAGAGTCTTTGGGTGACGCCAGTCTTGCATAGCTTCAATCTTTTTACGATCCACCCTGATGCCATCTTTTCCAAACAAATGACCCAAGTATTCTACTTCTGAAGCGCCAAAAGAACATTTAGATTGTTTCAGGAAAAGTTGGTGCTGAGAGAGGAGATGGAGAACTCGATCCACATGAGCAAGATTGTCTATCCATGTTTTGCTATAGATGAGGATATCATCAAAGAAAACTAAAAAAAAAATGGCGGAGAAAAGGATGGAAGACATGATTCATGAGGCTTTGGAAGGTGGAGGGGGCATTACACAAGCCAAAGGGCATGACAAAAAACTCATAGTGGCCCTCATGAGTTCTAAAGGTAGTCTTAAGAATATTTGCCTCTTTCATATGTATATGGTGGTATCCCAAATGAATATCCAGTTTAGTGAAGAATTGGGTGCCACTCAATTCATCCAGGAGGTCATCAATGACAGGAATGGAGAATTTGTCTTTGATGGTAAGTTTGTTGAGGGCACGGAAGTTAGGACACATTCGCCAAGAACCTTCTTTCTTCAGGAACATGACCATAGGAGACAAATAGGGGCTCATTCTAGGGCGGATAACACCTACATTAAGGAGTTCCCGGACCATTTTCTCAATTTCATTTTTTTGGGAAAAAGGGTGACGATACGGACGAATATTGGGAGGAAGGATTCCTGGTACAAGGGGAATGGAATGATCATGAACACCATGGAAAGGAGGGAGGCCTTGGGGAGTGGAAAAGACGAATTGATGCTTAGAAAGGATGGCTTGGAGGTCTTTCGGTACGGAGGGTGTCTCTATTGCTTGTATGGCATGGAGGTGGGCGATAACACCATAATTACCCTTTTTGAGCATCTTTTCCATGCAATGGGAACTAATGATCTCAAGTGAACCAACGGTGATGCCTTGGAAATTATATTGGTGGCCCTCCTGGTCGAATTTCATGGTTAAGTCTTTAAAATCGATGAGAATGGGACCGAAAGTCCTTAGCCAGTCTGCACCCAACACAATGTCACAACTTCCCATGTCGATAGCAAACATATGGAATTTCAGGTGGTAGTCACCAATTTGGAGACACACATTTTCACAACGCCCTCCACATTTCATGGAACCACCATTGGTAATCATGATTTGAAAATTATTGATGGCATGGATGTAGCAATGAGTTTCTTGGGCAATGCAACGATGAATAAAATTATGGGTGCTGCCACTATCAACCAGAATGATGACCTTCCGATTCTTGATGTAACCGATTCTCTTGAGGGTTTGGGGAGTGGAGAAGCCAGTGAGAGAATTGAGGGAAATGAATGGTTCTACTTCGGGAGGGTCTAAGTGAGGGGTTATGTCAGTGGATTCAGGTGATTCATACATAGAGGGAGTTTCTTCATCTTCTTCCGAAATATCCTCGGAGATGGCCATAAAAATATTTTGTTCTTTACACTTGTGGCCCGGGAAATATTTGTCATCACAGTTATAACAAAGGCCTTTGAGTTGGCGTTCAACCATTTCATCCCGTGTCAATTTTTGGAACTTTAGTGAAGTAGAGGGAGTAGTGGTATTTACTGGTTTAGGGCGAGGGATGAAGGAGGGTTTGTGGTTTTGAGAAGATACAATCTGTTGTTCTTATTTAGCTCTTTTGGTATCCTCCACCCAACTCTCAGGCCGAGCCATGAGGACATGGGCCCAAATTTAATCCTTGAGGCCACTGATAAAACACTCTCGAAAAAAGGCATCAGACATGCCCTCTATTCTAAAATCCAGGTGCTCAAAGGTAGCTATAAATTATTCCACTATTCCTAATTGTTTCAACTTTGTCAAATGACCCAAATGGTTGGTGTCAGTGTCAAATCATTCATAAAGCTCTGCCACAAATTGTGTCCAAGCAATATACTCTTGACGAGATTTTTTTCTCCATTGCCAACATTCTTGATCTAGATGGAGAACACCATACCAAAGTTTGGCCAAGTCATCTGTAATGGTGTATAAAGAGAAGTAATGTTCCATTTGGGTTACCCAACCAATGGGGTCTGAGCCATCAAATTTGGTCACATCCACCCATGGAAGGCATAGGTCATGTTGAAAGTGATGGTTCTGCAAGGTATGGGAATGAGAGGAATGGTCACCTTTAGTATGTGGGGGTGAGGAAGAGGAAGGGTTATCTGTAGGGATATGCAGTTTGGTGTAGAGTGCCAAAAAGACTGATTCAAGCTGGGTGGTGATGTCTTGTTTGATTTCACCCATTGAGGACTGCATGGTTGTATTGATGGCGACGACATTGGCACTGAGTTGTTTCACGTCTTGTTGGGTCTCAATGAGACTATATTGCAAGGTGTTGAAGAGAGCTTTCAAGTCTTGGCTACGAGTATCAGCCATGAGGATGGGGGAACTGAAAAGAGGCGGGCAGGGTAAAAAAAAAAATTGCCGAAAAAATGATATGGATGAATGTGATAAGGGCAAAGAGATGAATCCAATGGAATAGGTCTGCAATAATGGTGAAAAAATTTCCAGACTGAAGAATAAGGAGTTATACTCTGCTCTAAAGAATACTGCAGAGAGGAAATGCCCAAATGCTTAACCAGAAAGAAATGTGTATTGCCTTGGCAACCCGAACACAATTGCAGGACAATAGATCTTGTTTGTTTTAATTTGTTTATGTTTCTGTCCCCAAGGGTTAGATATTCAAGGGTTCTACAGACAAGGGTTTTCCCTCTGCTATAGCTCTATGATATATGTGTGGGGTACAATAGTAGTACTCGACCCAATATCTTAAGGCACTAACTAAGGAGGATAGACCGTACCCTTAGCCATACTACCCGACTACCCAGGTACCAGAGAGTATATTCCCAAGTTTTTTTCTCGGTGACACTATAGTAGTTAGGCAGTCGATCGGTTTATCTAAAGAGGGCTTCAGGTAATCTAGGCCAATCCGTACACAGGTGTTGTCTGATGTGCTACCACTCGAAGGGGTACCAACAGGGGTTACAAGGGTAGCCAACAGATGTGTGCTTAAGTACCACTTGTATTTCCTGCATTTATGAATCCCTCAACTGTGGGTTTATGTGCGTAACTATAGATCTTTGTGGCTTAAAGACGCCAGAATACGTCTCTACCCTAAAAAAAAAATTAACCCGCACTTTCTGTTGAGGAAAGTGCTCTGATACCACTTGTAATATACCCGATATAAAATGTATGCAGAATAGAAATAAAATTCTAGTAATGGCATAATAGTAGCAATATAACTAGAACATTCACCACAATAACACTGAGATGATATAAGAATAACAATAGAAATAACACTTTGAATCTGAAAGCAATGTTCACGGGCATCTTCGAGGGGGCAACCTCCAGTTGAGAAAAGCTCTATTACAATAATGTCCAAGCTAGGGTTCTCATACCCTCGACTCCTATTTATACTAAAAAGAAACATCTAGAGGAATATCCTTCTAGAAGCGGAAGCTTCTATTAGGTCTTCTTACATCCGACTTATTCTATTTTATTGAAAGGCCTTATTAATATTGACCTTTATTACATCCAAATATATTGTTCTACCTATGTGCGGGTTAGGACCCTAACAAGAACATAGTATAAATCCAAGAGCTCTACTTCAACAGATAAACCACTCCAATTAGGTCATATGGATTTATGTGGACCATCAAGACAAGAAGTCGCAGGGAAGGAAAACTACTTCAAGTTGATCATTGAGGATTACTCCAGACTCACTTGGGTTGATTTTCTCAAAGAAAAAGTTGAAGCATTTGAGAAATTTAAGATATTTAAGGCTTTAACTGAGAATCAAAGAGGCAACAAATTAAAGGTTGTAAGATCAGACAGAGGAGGAAAATTTATGTCAAGTGATTTCAAGGAATTACGTGATAAAAATGGGATCAAGAGAGAATACACAATCCCAGGAACTCCACGGAAAAATGGAGTAGTTGAGAGGTAAAACATAACAGTTCATCAAATGGCTAGGTCAATAATGAATGAGAAGAACATTGGTCAAACCTACTGGGTAGAAGCAATACACACAACAATCCATATTCTTAACAAATCTCACCTTAGACCACATAGTGACAAGACACCTTATGAATTGTGGTATGGAAGGCCTTCTTCAATCAAACACTTCAAATTCTTTGGGAGTAAGTGCTACATCAAGAATAATAATGAAAAAATTGGAAAGTATGATGACAGGGCCGATGAAGGCATCTTCTTAGGGTATGCTACAAAGATTAAAGGATACATATTCTATAATAAGAGGCTGCATAGATTGGTTGATTGAATTGACATAAAAGTTGATGAAGGAGTCCCAGTAAGAGAGGTGAGCAATATTGAATCAACAATAGATGATATAGTTGAATTTGAACATGAACAGGTCCAAGAATCAGAAAAAGAAGACTCCGAGTCAGATGAAGATACAAATACTCAGGCAGACTCAAATCATCAGACAACGTCAAATCCTTCCTCCAAAATTACTCAAACGAATCATCCTACAAGTCAGATAATTGGTGAGAAAGACAAAGGTGTACAAACCAGGAGAAGGATAATCAAAGACACTGAGCAATCACATATAGACCTCATATCCATGGTGGAACCCAATAACTTTAATGAAGCCAGTAAAGATGTAAATTGATTAAATCAATGAATGAGGAACTAGATCAAATTGAGAAGAACAATACTTGGGAGCTTGTTCCTAGATCTGGAGATAAGAATGTAATTGGCTCCAAATGGGTGTTTAAAAATAAAATGAATGAGCAAGGAAATATTGTAAGAAATAAAGATAGATTGGTCTACAAAGGGTATCCTCAAATAGAAGGACTGGATTTTGATGAAACATTTGCACCCATAGAAAGATTAGAAGCTATTAGAATGTTTCTTGCCTATGCTTGTCATAAGAAGTTTAAAGTATATCAAATGGATGTCAAGTTAGCTTTTCTAAATGGAGATATAAAAGAAGAAGTCTATATGGAACAACCAGAAGTTTTCCAACTGTCATATAACCTTGACTTTGTCTACAAGTTGAACAAAGCCTTATATGGGTTGAAACAATCTCGTCATGCCTGGTACTATAGATTGGATAAGTATCTTCAATACAAAGGTTTCAAGAGAGGAACAGTTGACAACAATCTATATATCAAAACAAAGGATAATGATTTTCTCATTGTGTTCGTCTATGTAGATGACATAATCTTTGGAAGTAATAATGCTTCATTGGTACAATGGTTTGCTTCTTCCATGTAGTCTGAATTTGAAATGTCTATGATAGGGGAACTACCATTTTTTCTTGGTCTGCAAATTACTCAGAGGTCTAAAGGAATATTTCTTTCACAGGAGAAATATCTAAGAGAAATATTGAAAAGGTTTCAAATGGAAGATTCTACACCTATGAACACACCTATGGTCACTGGATGCAAGTTAAGAAAGGATGATGATTCACCTGATGTTGATCAAAGTTCATATAGGTATATGATAGGCACCCTATTGTACATCACAACATCTCTTCTAGACATAATGCATGATGTTGGAATGGTAGGAAGGTATCAATTTACACCTAAACATAGTCATTTGATAGTTGTCAAAAGAATATTCAAATATTTGAAAGGAACTATGAACTATGGCCTATGGTATCCTAGGAATCAGAATTTTCAATTATAAGTCTATTCATATGTTGATTGGGCTAACTACATGGATGAGAGGAAAAGAACGAGTGGAGGTGAATTCTTCTTAGGAGATTCTCTTCTAACATGGTTGAGCAAGAAGAAAGGTTCCATTTCCTTATTGACTACAGAAGTTGAATACATTGAAGCTGCCGCTTGTTGTACCCAAGTATTCTGGATGATTCAGACACTTGAAGACTTGGAGGTAAAATATACTGCACCGATCCCAATTCATTGTGATAATACTAGTGCAATTAGTGTGTCAAAGAATCTTGTATTTCACTCCAAGACCAATCATATACCCATCAAGTATCACTTATTGAGGGATCAGGTGACCAAAACTATTGTTTCTTTGCATTATATTCCATCCAAAGATCATATTGTTGATATCCTCACTAAACTACTTGCAAAAGCTCAGTTTGAGTATCTACGCCAGAAGTTGGGCATGACCTCGTTATCAAGCTAAATATTCTATCTGATCAGGGGAAGAGTTCTCCTAGTATATATTCTCAGGGGAAGCATAGAGTCACTCTCTATTTTCTTTGACATTGATGTCAAAGGGGGGGAAAAAGGTGTTTTTTGTATGCTACAATTGAAGTTCTAAAGCAAAATAGTGCATCCTTTCAGGGTTGCCATCAATGCCAAAGGGGGAGATTGTTGGCATGTTTTACAGGAAGAGTGTTCTTTTCATTGATGGAAAGAACAACAACGAACCAAACCTCAAGAGAGAAGAAGATGAGAAATCTCATAAGAGATAGTGGTTTCCAGAAGTGCATACGAGGAGAAGCAAAACTCGAGATCCTTGAACACTTAGAAAACCTTCTAAGTCAAAGAGATAAGAAACTAAAGAGGAAGAGCGACAATGACCATTGGATCATTTTTGAGTGGAAGGACATGATAAGATGAAAGATATGAGATCCCAATCATCCAAATTTATGTTAGTTGTCAGATTGAATTAATGGAAGGATAGTATAAGAGGGGAAAAATGATTGAGAATTTGATCATCCGAATTTTCGTTATCCATCAGATTTATTTAAGTAGAAGGAAATGATAAGTAAGGGTTGATATCTGAGATCTTGATCACCCGAATTTCCTTCAATCATCAAATCGAATTAAATGGAAGGATAGGATAAGCAAAGATGGAGAGCTGTTGGATTTAATCTAAAGAAAAGCTGCATCAAAGACAAATTGATCCATTGATCTAAGATCTTGATCCAATGAACATCATTCATTTTGGGTCTAAATATGTGAGGAGGTTACACTCCAAAAAAATCTCATTTCAAGAATTTAGTTTGAGATTTGAAATACTAGAAGTTTAGAGAGTTGGAGAGATGAAATAAATCCTTGATCGTCGGATCATTCTAAAGTGGAAGGATGGGATAAGTTAGAGGAAGCACATGCCAATCTCAGTGGCTGACAATCGGGCACTCATATCTACGGTAGAGAGGGAATATCAGACCCCCCTGGCCTTTCTTCCTTTAACCATGGGGGCGGGGGGGTCTGAGTTGGTGGTATTTCCCATGTGGGACCCTTGGAGAAAACCACCAAAACACTCATACATACCATCGCTGCACTCCAAATTCATGTTAAATTATGAGCTTGATTTCTTATGCGGATTAATTCTTTTATTTTCTTCAATACTTTGATTCCATCTTAATATGCTTCAACAATTCCAAATCATAATCGAATAGAAATAATTATGTATATAAGTAAACATGCATATCAACATGTATATAAGTAAATAATTATATACCCTTGGGAAACCCTCTACAAGGAGAAAACCCCAACAAACAATATTCCTTTATTGCATTAATAATGTAATATCTCTTACAAATATCCACCATGAATGTAATTCTCTCAAAGAGCTTGCCAAGTTGACTCTCACCTGACAAAGAATTACAAGACCTTGCTGAAATACACCTTTGATATGATGCCTCTTTATCATTGATGTGCTCCTCTATTGCTCACCCTCAACCTGCATATGAAAACTGTGTTTCAAAACTGTGTTTCAGAACTGTGTTGCACAAACTGTGTTGAGGAGAGGGTTTGACCTCTTCTTATATAGGCTGAAGAGGGGAAGAGGAGAAGCTCAAAATAGTAACCTGATTTTATGCATTAGTCATAACTCAGCTTCATACTTTAGTTCGAACTTAGAACTAGACTTGAGATTGGTTACAACTCAGCATTACACTTTAGTTCAAACTTTAGAACTAGACTTGAGATTGGTTACAACTCAGCATTACACTTTAGTTTGAACTTAGAACTAGACTTGAGACTGACATGCTTTAGTTCAAACTTAGAACTAGACTTAAGACTTTAGTTGCAACTCAACATTACACTTTAGTTCTAAGATAGAACTAGACTCAAGACTTTAGTTGCAACTCAACATTACACTTTAGTTCTAGACTCAAGACTTTAGTTGCAACTCAACATTACTAAAAATAGAACTAGACTCGAGACTTTAGTTGCAACTCAACATTACACTTTAGTTCTAACATAGAACTAGAATCAAGACTTTAGTTACAACTCTTGACAACGCAATTCAAAATTCTCTTCATGGTGGATAATGTTTACACGTTCCAACACACTAGATCAATACAATTACATGATTTGCAATATTAGGAATATCATTTGTTTTTAGCTCATAGGAATTTTACATTCAACCTAATGTTTTCTAGATATGTTGACTTTTTGTCATGGCTCACAAGGTTTGACTAGGCTCATAGAGGTTGTATGTTCCCCCTAACTTTTTCACTTGTCTGTCTATGCTCACAGAGGTTGTATGTTCCCCATGAGTTTTGCACTAGACTGTCTATGCTTACAGAGGTTGTACGTTCCCCCTGACTTTTGCATTAGACTCAGATAGCATCTCGTTCATCCTGACTTTTGTTTTGACTCACAAAGGTTGTTCGTTCCCCCTGGCTTTTGTCAATACGTCACAAGACTGGTTGATTCTCCAAATCTCCCTGGCTAGCCTCAGGGTGGCCCATATCGCCTCTCATTGGAGAATGACTGTCGATGCTGCCAAATTTAACACTCCCTCTCAGCGAGGGAGTCATTCTCAGCCACACCAAGCTTGCCTCTCAGCTGTAAAATCTGTCTCGAGGTCAAAGGATTGGTCAGGATATCAACTACCTACTCTCTCATGGCTATGTACTGTAACTTTATAGTTTTTCTCTCGACCAAGTCTCATATGTAGTGGTACCTCATGTCAATATGTTTTGACCTATCATGAAATATCGAGTTCTCTGTCAATTTTATGCAACTTTGATTATCACAGTGAACCATTTTCATCTTGAGCTTGTCACCAAACAACCCATAAACCAATTTTTTGAGCCATATTGTTTCCTTGCTAGCATCACTTGCTACAATGTACTCAGCCTCTGTTGTACTCTGTGTAATGGATCCCTGCTTTCGGCTTGACCAAGATATCATAGTGGATCCTAAACTGAAGAATTATCTGAAAGTACTCTTCCGATCCACTGGGCTTCTTGCCTAGTCAACATCTGCATACCCATGAAAAAATAAACCACCACTAGATGTATATCTCAGACCATAAGTAATGGTCCCTCTGAGATATCTCAAGATGTGCTTTGTTTCCACCTAGTGTCTCTGTCTCGGTTCAGTCATGAACTGACTCATTACAATCACTGCATAACATATATCTGGCCTAGTGTGGATCATATACATCAATGATCCAATCAACTGCCTATACATGGTGGGATCCACCAAATCTGAACCTGTATCAGAATCATGCAGCTTCTTCAAGTTGGTAACCATCGGAGTAGACATGGATTTGCAATCCATCATACCAAACCTTTTTAGTACATCCACTATGTATTTCCCTTGTGCCAGAAATATCTTTCCCTATCTTTGCCACAGTTCCAATCCTAGGAAGTAATGCATCAAGCCTAAGTCTTTCATCTTGAATTCTGAGGTTAGCTCCCTCTTACACCAGGCTATTATCCCTTCATTTCCTATTAGAAAGAGATCATCAACATACAAGATTAGTATCACAGATTGGTTACCTCTTACCTTGAAGTATAGATTTGCATCAACATCACTTTTATGAAATCCCAGGCTTTGAAGAAATCCATCAATCCTGTCATACCAAACTCTGGGAGCCTGGTTAAGACCATACAAGGCCTTCCTTAGCTTGCATACATGAGTGCCTTTGTTATGCAGTATAAAACCATCTGGTTGTTCCACAAAGACCTTCTGTTCAATCTTTCCATTCAAGAATATTGTTTTTACATCCATCTGATGTAGTTTCCGACCAAGTACAGAAGCTAAAGAAATAATAGCTTGAATGGAGGTATACCTAGCTACAGGAGAAAAAGCCTCTTCGTAGTCAATTCCTTATTTATGAGTGAAGCCTTTGGCTACAAATATTTCTTTGAACTTTTCCACACTTCCATTAACTCCATGTTTGATCTTATAGATCCATTTGGAAGAAACCACTAATTTGTCTTTTGGCCTTGGCACAATGTCCAAAAAATTGTTCTTTATAATAGACCTGTATTCCTCAATCATGGAATCCTTCCATACTTACAATTTATTTGCTTCTTCAAATAAATAAGGTTCATCATCACTAATGCTTCTCATCAGTGCAACATAGCCTCCAAACCTATGAGGCATCTTCCTTTCCCTTAAAGTTCCTTTGGGAGCCGCTATCCTTTTTACTTCCCACACTATTTATTTAAGAAACTCTAGATTCCTTTTGCTGGAGGTTCTTCAAGAGTTATTTCTAACACTTCAGTGGGTTCTAGGGGCTCATTACTTGGCCCTTAACAGGGTTCCTCCCTTTGATCATCTAACTCTTCATTTTCAGAAGAGGGTGAAGCTGGTTGAACTACCTCTGAATCCTGCTGAAGCTCTCTAGATTTCTTAAATGCGACTTCCTCATGGAAAGTCACATCTCTACTTACCTCTATTTTCCTCTGACTTGGTGCATAAATCCTGTAAGCCTTGGAGTTCTCACTTTACACCACAAACATCCCTTTCTTGCCTGAGGGTTCCATCTTTGTCCTCTTTTCCTTAGGGACATGAATATACATAGGACATCCAGATATCCTTAGATACCCTACTTCAGGTTTGATCCCTGATAAGACTTTTTCAAGAATCTTGTTCTTCAAAATAGCATATGGACACATGTTCTGAATATACATGGTAGTGGGGGTAGCTTCTACCCATAAAGAATTTGGCAGATCCTGGTCAAACATCATTGCTTTTGCTGCCTCGGAAATAGTATTATTTTTCCTCTCAACAACACCATTTTGCTGAGGGTTATATGGCATAGTCAATTATCTCTTGATTCCTGCTAACTTGCAGAAATCCTCAAACTGAAGAGATTCAAACTCTCCTCCATTGTATGTTCTAAGGATTATGACATGTTTCCCTGTTTGATTTTCAATAAAGGCTTTATATTCTTTGAATTTATGAAATGTGTCACTTTTAGATTTAAGAAAATATATCCAACATTTTCTTGAGTAATCATCAATAAAAATGACATAATACAAACAACCAATGAGTGAGGGAGATGACATGGCACCACATACATCATAATGAACCAGATCTAAGATTCCCTGAGCTCTGTTGTCACTACTAGGAAATGCTTTCTTTATATTTTTACCTAGCATGCTTCCCTTACAAATTTCATTTTTACTAAGAGAAATAGAAGGCATGCCACATACCATGTTTTGTAGGTCTGGAAGAGATTTTCAATGAATATGTCCAAGTCTTCTATGCCACAACTCGCTGGAGCTAGTCGCATCATGAGCCAATGCCTAAACTAACTTTCCTGACATGACGTACAGTCCTCCACTGCGAGTTCGAATGGGTTCTGTTGCACTTAAGTGGCTACCTTTAGCCCATAGTAGTGCCTTCCTGTCCTTGAATATCACCCAATATCCCTTGTCCTAAAGGGTTGCAACTGATAGTAGATTCTTCTTGAGCCCTGGAACATATAATACTTCATCAACATGAATTCTAGCCCCAAATTCCAATATGAAGGAGATAGAGCCTACTCCCTCTATCTTGTAACATTTTTCATCCCCAAGCTCAACCTTCTCTGCAAAAGATTTTTTTCTCAAAATCTGAGAGGATCTCCTTGTACCCTGTCATGTGCTTTGATGCACCATTGTCTAATAACCAAGTTTTCTACCCCGTGGAAATTGAACTGGATAATGCAGAAACCAATTGATATTCTTTCCTATTTTCTTTCTCATTAGAAAGACTTTTTTGATTTCTTTTTGATCCATCATCCTCAATAGTTGAGGTATGATGTTTCCCTTTCCTAGGATATTTCTTTCTAAACCAACAATCTTTCACAAAATGACCCAACTTATTACAACTAAAGCATTTAATCTTACATGTATCAATATTCTTGCCTTTGAATGTACCTTTGGTGTTTGGCTTCCACTAAGAGCCTTTCTGGAAAGTGCCTTTCTTATTTCCCTTGAATCTTGATGCTAAAGATGAATGCTCTTCTTTCGTTGGCTTGCTCCTGGTAGTTGTGTGACTCTCCTCTTGGAGGCAATCATTCCATAACCTCTCAAACGTGGGCTAAATATCTCTCCCACTTACACTGGATAAGAAGGTCTCCCATGAAGAAGGAAGACCGTTAAAAATGGCCTGCACTAAATCATCATCGTCCACTGTCACCCCTGTGACCAAAAGCTGATCTCTGATCTGAGCTATCCTAGAACAGAAAGATGCCACTGATTCACCTTTCTCCATCTTCAAATACTTAAGCTTGTGCTTAAGTGTCCTGTTCTGACTTGGATCCTGTTTCTCATACAGATTCGCCAAGGTATCCATACAGTCCTTGGCAGTCATCAACGAAATCATTGCAGGCATTATACTGTCTTTTACTGAGTCAAAGATGATTTTATTGGCCTTTGCTTGACTCTTCTTAAAATCCATTCTTCCTGCATTATCCATTGGTTCCTCCACCACTATGGTCACATACTGCTCAAGATCATTCTCTTGCAAGATATTTGTTATACAGAGCTTCCACACATTAAAGTTGGTAGCTCCTTCAAGCCTATCTTCGGCCTTGACTTAAATGGAGGATGCCATGGTACTCACAATGGAAACTTAATCAAGCTCTCTTGGAACTGTGTGTACCTGCTGACACTTCAACACGTTTAACAAAACCTAAGCTCTGATACCATGTTAAATTATGAGCTTTATTTCTTATGTGGATTAATTCTTTTATTTTCTTCAATACTTTGATTCTATCTTAATATAATTCAACAATTCCAAATCATAATCGAATAGAAATAATTATGTATATAAGTAAACATGCATAGCAACAACACATATACCCTGGGGAAACCCTGTACAGGGAGAAAAACCCCAGCAAACAATATTCCTTTATTGCATTAATAATGTAAGATCTCTTACAAATATGCACCATGAATGTACTTCTCTCAAAGAGCTTGCCAAGATGACTCTGACCTGACAAAGACTTACAAGACCTTGCTGAAATACACCTTTGATATGCTGCCTCTTTATCACTGATGTGCTCCTCTATTGCTCACCCTCAACTTACATATGAAAACTGTGTTTCAAAACTATGTTTTAGAACTATTTTACACAAACTGTGCTGAGGAGAGGGTTCAACCTCTTCTTATATAGGCTGAAGAGGGGAAGAGGAGAAGCTCAAAATAGTAACCGGATTGCATGCATTAGTCATAACTCAGCTTCATACTTTAGTTCGAACTTAGAACTAGACTTGAGATTGGTTACAACTTAGCATTACACTTTAGTTTGAACTTTAAAACTAGACTTGAGATTGGTTACAACTCAGCATTATACTTTAGTTCGAACTTAGAACTAGACTTGAGACTGACATGCTTTAGTTCGAACTTAGAACTAAACTTAAGACTTTAGTTGAAAATCAAAATTACACTTTAGTTCTAAGATAGAACTGGACTCAAGACTTTAGTTGCAACTCAACATTACACTTTAGTTCTAGACTCAAGAATTTAGTTGCAACTCAACATTACTAAAAATAGAACTAGACTCAAGACTTTAGTTGCAACTCAACATCACACTTTAGTTCTAACATAGAACTAGACTCAAGACTTTAGTTACAACTCTTGAAAAGGAAATTCGAAATTCTCTTCATGGTGGATAATGTTTACATGTGCCAATGCACTATATCAATACAATTACATGATTTGCAATATTAGGAATATCATTTGTTTCTAGCTCATAGGAATTTTACATTCGACCTAACTTTTGCTAGATACCTTGACTTTTTCTCACGACTCACAAGGTTTGACTAGGCTCACAGAGGTTGTATGTTCCCCCTGACTTTTGCACTAGTTTTTCTATGCTCACAGAGGTTGTACGTTCCCCCTGACTTTTGCACTAGACTGTCTATGCTCACAGAGGTTATACATTCCCCTTGACTTTTGCATTAGACTCACATAGCATCTCGTTCGTATTGACTTTTGGTTTGACTCACAGAGGTTGTCTATTCCCCCTGGATTTTGTCAATACCTCACAAGACTAGTTGATTCTCTAAATCTGCCTAGCTAGCCTCAGGGGGGGCCGTATAGCCTCTCATTGGATAATGACTATCAATGCTGCCAAATTTAATAAGTCACACTCCACTACTCACTACACTTTACACTCCACTACCGTTCTCTACCTCCACACTCCACTACACTACCTACATGTCTCACCCATGTCAGTAGACCACCTCAAAAAGGACATGTGGAAGACCACGTCAGCAAGGACATGTGGCAGACCATGTCAGCAGGGACATGTGGCAGTAATCCATATACTTTGAGGGAAAGTAAAGTTTGAGACTTGAGATTTCAGAAGTTCGAAGACCCGAAGGATATATTGGCCATTGATCGAGAAAGGGGCCGCATAATCGTTGATCTATTTGAAAGGTCAAAATTCTCGAAGTGGAGCAAATCCATCGATTGAGAAGGACAGGTCTCCTCAGATCATCGACTCTGGAATATTGGCGTACGAAAGAAAGCAAGGTTTGAGATTTGAAACTCTCGAAGCCAGGATCACTTAATAAATCACAATCGTTGATTTAGGAAGGTTAGATCTGATCCACAGATCGTGAAATAAAAAATATGAACCGTTGGTTCAGGATCACTGTCAAGATCTTGAGATCGATGGTCCCATCACATTGCAACGATTAAAGATGGGAAAACTTTAAAAAGTTGAAGGCGGGACTAAATTAAAACCACGGTTTTGGAGAAAGGACGTGTGGAGGCTTGAGGTAAATTGCGGGGCAAAATGTGGTTTGATTCAAACCACCTTTGGACGCACTAGCAATCACATGGGCGCATGAGATCATCACCCAATTTCATATTGAGAAACAGAGCTAGAGCTCACTAGACCAAGATCGGGAAGCACCTTTTGAATAGGCGTTTGGTCACAACCATGTTCACATCAGTGAAGGTTAAGGGAGGAGATATCACGTCTCTAGGCTCCACTTCAGATATCAAGAGTTGGGAGAATCAAGTTGTCTTGTACTAATATTCCTGAAGTCACGAGTTACAAAGCGCCTATCGCTTAGGTGTATGGTCACCTCTGATGGTCACGTGAAGGAAGGGGCTTAGATGCCAAAGAAGCCATAATTGACTGGCTGTAACAGACAAAGAAGAAGAATATTTGTCACTGCCAGAGAAGCCAAAGAATATTTGGATAATAGCCACTGATGATGAACAGAGATAGCATAACTGTTAGGGAAGATGAAGAGTTCGAATGATGATCAGGAAGAGGAATCGATGTGAGAAAGAAATGCAGAACAGAGGGTATGAAAAGTTTTATTTTTCAAATGTTATGTATGTTTGGAGGTAGAGGCGCATGGAAAGAATGCAGAGGAAGAACAAAGCATAAAATGATGAAGAGAAGCTGAACATAGTAGCATTATGTGGAGGAAGAAAGAGAGAAGAGCATAGAATCATAAAGATGCAAAAGCGGAACAGAGCATAGAAGCTAAAGAAGGCAAATGATACATGGAGTTGTAATAGACCATATCAGAGACAAAAAAAGTAAGTAAATTTTTATATCTAAGGGTGGTAGGTTGGTTCTAGGGAGGACTTTTGTCCTCAGAGTTTCAAGTGGGTGCTTGAACACAGGAATTTGTAGCTTCCATCTGGTTGCAACCAGAAAAACCAAGGTGGTAGGGTGGTGCAAGGGAGAACCATTGTTCTCTGTTATATAGGTTGGTGCCTGCATGAGTGGAATTTTGTGCTTCCATCGAGTTGGTGCCGAAACACTCACAGAGTTGGTGCTTTGTTCTAGTAGGTGCTAGAGAAACCGGAGAGTTGGTTCTCTCAATAGGTTGCAGCTTGTTAAAGAAGAGGTTGTAGCCTCATTTTGAGTCGGTGCTCAAAGAAAGATGATGTACAAAACTTAAAAGACTACCTATCATTCAAAGAAGAAGAGGTTTTCTCCCTTGATGGGTTTCCTCGTGAAATGCTTGTCTCTGTGTATATCATATGTGTGATTGATGTTTGTTATTTCTTTTGTTCATATCTTGCATAATCTTGATTATCACTTGGAGAAGGTTAATAATATTTTAATAGGCACAAAAAAATTTAAGCACAGTAACAATTGATTCACCCCCCCCCTCTCAGTTGTCTTAGTAATTCCAACACGTATATTCAGGAGAATCACACCACATGGCTGCAACAAAATAAGTTTATTATTCATTGTATGCATGCTAAGGTCCTCCTATTCTAATGGAGGACAACTCTCTAGTCGAGGTCACCGACAAAGGAGGAATTGAACTCACAAACGGAAGCTTCGAGAATGTGCTACACGTTCCCAAACTTTCTGTCAATCTTCTCTCTTTGTATTAGATGAAAAACTCTAGAAATAGAAAGAGAGTCATATCCACACCTGATGCAGTGGATATCTATGACATGCAAACAAATTCAACGGTTGCTACCGGTGAGTTAAATCATCAATCTAGACTCTACACATTTTCTGAATTTATTGAACCAGATTTTGCATCACTGCTTACCCATGATGATGAAAGTAGTAGGATATGGCATGAAATGTTCAGGAATTTAAATTTCAGATATATCCAAAAACTTAACAAGCATGGAATGGTTGATGGTCTACCCTATATCCACTTCTCCAAAGGAATTTGTGAGGGATGTGTTCTTGGAAAACACCCTCAAGATAAATTCGAAAAAGGAAAGACTTAGAAGGCCTTTCCTTTAGATATGATCCATAATGACCTCATGGGACCTTTTTCGCATCCGAAATCAGTAAAGCAAGGTACGTGCTCATTTTTTTTTTTGATTTCTCATTCTTCAAATGGATCTTATTTCTTAGGAAAAAATCAAAGATCTTTCAACACGTCAAATATATCAAATCCCTTGTTGAGACACAGTTAGGAAAGAAAACCAAGGTCCTCTAAACAAATAATGGGGGGGAGTATGTCAACCATTAGATACATAAGATTTTTCATGATTCATGGATTCAATTGCATCACGCATTTCCCTATACTCTATAACAAAACAGATTTGCTAAGCGAAAAAATAGATTTATAAAATAGATGGCATCTTGCATGCTACATGCAAAGTCACTTAAAAAGATATTATAGGATGAGGAACTTAATTGTGCAACCTACATCCAAAACATATCTCCCCATAAATCTTTCAACGATAATACCCCAAACAAGGCTTGAAGCAGCCTCAAACCGAAAGTGACCCACTTCCGTATTTTCGGTTCACGTGCATGGGTCAGGATTCCCTCTAAGAAGAGGAAGGCACTTGATCCACAGAGCACAAAGTGTATCTTTGTTGGACACCCCGACAGTGTGAAGGGATACAAAATCATTGATATTTCCTCAGACTGGATCATCATTGAGAGAAGTGTCCAATTCGAGGAAAGTGTCTCACATTTACCTCAACAACCACATGCAAACACTTTTGTTATTCCACCTATCAGATATGATGAGCATGCACATCCTGAATCTTCTTCAGATGAGAGTTATAATTTTGAGGATTTAGATGATCTAGGTACATAGTCAGTACATTTAGATGCATATTCATTACATGTATATGTAGATGCAGATCCAAAGCAGAGGCTCAAGTGGGCCAAGACTACTATTCAGGATGTAGGAGATATTGTTGGGGATCCAACTGATACTAGGAGGACTCGATCTGATTTTGATGAGCCTCCCTTTTCACTCACTTCCACTGAAATGATGCCACTCGAACCTGTTTTCTTGCTTCAATCTTCATATCCACATTCCTATGGCGAGGAGCCTGGAAATCCCTTTTGGGAATCCGCCATGCAGGAGGAGTACAACTCCCTCCTCAAGAAGCAGACTTGGGATCTAGTTCCCTTTCCTTCAAGAAGTAAACTAGTCAGGTGCATATGGGTCTAGAGGACCAAGAACACAATGGATGGACAAGTTAGCAGATACAAAGCCAAGCTAGTTTCCAAAGGCTTTCAGTAGGTGCATGTCATTGACAATGATGAGACCTTTTCTCCAGTAGTGAAGATGGATTCCATATGTTTGGAAATTTCCATTGCGGAAACCAAGGGATAGGAAGTCCATCAGATGGATGTGAATAATGCATTTCTTTAGGGAGATATCTTTGAGGAGATATATATGGAGAATCCCTAGGGATTTATGTAGGATTCATCTTTGGTATGTCAACTGAAGAAATCTTGTTATGGACACAAGCCAGCTCCAAGGTCATGATATGACAAGATGGACTCCTATCTGTTGTCATAGAACTTCGTACATTGTAAGTCAGACCTGAATGTTTACATGCTCAGGATGGATGATTCAATTGTACTCCTAGTTCTGTATGTTGATGATTTGATGATCATTGGTTGCTCAACTTCAACAATTATTGTAGTCAAGAGTTTCAGCACTAGGAATCACTCTCGGATTGCAGAGAGGATAAGCCCAGTACCCATCAGATGATATGTAAATGTAAATGAGTGTTTAAATGGTGAAATGGATAAGACTCAAGATAATAATGCTCTAACTCAAAAATATGGGCTAGCATGCAAAAGAAATTGAGGCCTTGATCAAATTCAGTCAGTGAGTGGGAGTAAAGTTGAATAGAAATAAGACATTGGTGAGGAAAATGTAGAGGTATGCTATGGACATCACGTCTTCAAGCAACCTAAGGAGGAAAATCTCCAACACAAGATCTTCTTGAATTCAAATTTTAAGAAAACTGAAGAACACCATAACAATAATGTTGTGTCCCTTTCATCACATAAATGAGAAAAATAAGGACGCTTAGAAGTCCATTTGGGTTAGCTAGACAAGACAGTAGTGAATGCAAGAGTTAGAAACATCAAGCATAATAAATAAACAAAGAACTAATCTAATAACAATAAAAGAAACTAAACTAGAGTGCATAAGGGAAATAGAAAAAAAATTAAACATGCATGCCAAAAATGGATAAGTTGTATTAGTGGGAAAACACCAAAGAGAAAGGGAGACTTATGGGTCCCCTCTTTCTCCAAGGGAGGGCTCTTGAACCCCCAATGATTGAGCTCTTCTTAGAAGTAGCAAACTAGAAGGAAATAGTGAAGAAATACAAAGCTCATTCACTCAAGAGGTGATGTGAATGGCTAAATGGAATGGTGCTTGTATGCTCTAATGAGCAAAGAGGTTCCTCTAAGAGAATATAGCCAGCATAACAATACAAATGAATTTTTGGAAATATAGTGCACCAATGGCCTCCTTTTATAGCAAAGCTTTGAGGCATTATTCAACTAGTCTTTAGTGTGAACAAGGGGCTCTTTAGGGCACTCTTAGGTCTTTGATCAGCCCCCCACTCAGATTCATGTCGGATTTGGGTGTCAAATTGACTTGGGAGATCAACCAGAAGTGGGTGGAAGGCCGACCAAAATCATAAATGCATCATTATGAGGTATGCACATATTTTTGTGTCCACATTCACGCATCGGGTGCATGTGCACTTTTCCGTAATTTTTCGACTCTCGCACGTGCACGTGCTGCCTTTGTATCCCTAGTGCATGATGATTTTATAACCAATTGTATAGTTTTGTGCCCTTTGAAAATGCTTTTTTTGGGCCATGGATGAACTAATGGGTGTTTAGAGATGTTGGATTCCTGTAACCATTTGCAGACTAAATTTTAGTGATAACAGATGCCCCCTGATGGATGAAGTTAGGAGCATACGTATAGCCGAAATACATCAATGTTTCTTCTATTGAGAGTACCTATGCAAGAAAGAGTTTTGAGGGGAGTTTGAATAGTGACCCATTGGAGGGAGAGGGGAACCTATAGGACCCAAACCTTTCGCAAGGTGTGGAAAAAATAAAATTGTGTACAAACAAGGCGGGCATGCCCCATGCTCTTGTCATGTAACTCAAAAATGTGTAAGACAGTAACTGAAGTTGTATGTTGACGTAGATAACTGAAGCACCCTCCAGGTGGTTTGATAATGGCAGAGGAAAATTATGATGATGAAAAAAATCTGAAAAGAGGTGATGACACCTATAAGAAGTGTCGATGATACACAGATATTGATAGCCTATCACATTTCAGAGGTCTTCAGTGAAGACAAAAAAATTGCAAATAGTCGCAAAGTAAGACCCACCGTAGCATGAGATGGTGTTGAAGTCAAATGTTATGGGGTTCAAGGATATCATAGAGTAATTATGGGTCTCTCTATGTTGTCTGAGACTCCTCATTGTAAAGGTAATGAAAGCCAAGATATTGTCTCCCTTCTGGAAACTGTGCTGATGTCGACAGAAAGGGAGACACGACTCCAAGAAGCAAAGGGCTTCATGAAATCCACTGGATGAGATCAGGAACTGATGAGGTACATGGGCGAGGTAAATATGTGGTGAGACTCAAGGATACCCTTGGTTGGGGATATCTATGAAGTATGAGTGGCAACAATCGTGAAACTGCGTCTAGTGTCAAGGGGATGACTAGACGTGGGTTGAGTTCTGCGAGAGGCGAGACAAAGTGGAAAAACTTAGAGATCAGGGGTACATGGACTGTGGGATACTAGGGGTTTTTGGATGATGTAAACAGGATTAGAAGACAATGAATGCCCCAACCAAGGGTGACATGGGCTTCTTTTTCCAGAAAAAGAAGGTCGCCAAGGGTGACAACAAAAAGCTATGTAAATGTTGGAAACAAAGGCTTTTTAAAATTACCAAATGAATAAAGAATAAGTTGGGAAAAGTGTACAGATATAGAAATAGGTGCCCTAGTGTAAGATGGCTTGGTCGGTGAGGGCTCAAGTAGTTGTGGAAAATAGGTGGAGGGTGGGGGGCCCCATAGGTGGGTTTCTGTATTAGGTAAATGAGTGGAGGACAATCTGCAGATGAGAAAACTGATGGTGGATGTGATGGAGGGATAATGATACTATAGAGGTGTAGTAAAATGTGAATCGTAATGAGATTACTCAGGAGTCTGTTATGGGGAAGCTAGAAAAATGAGGATAAGGAGCATGCAGTTGACTCTCGGGAATGAAAAGACTATTAGGACTCTGACCCCTAGGGGGTGAAAATAGCATGAGTGTCAAAGTGCTAGAAGGGACTACGATGGAGATAACTCATGTGGGAGAGAGTACTACCGGTTGACAGTATTGAAATGCAACGGAGGTGTAAGTACTGCAAAGCCGGATGGGAGGACCCTAGAGGAAAATATTGAAGGGTGTGACTGGGAGATGCAATTGAAGTAAGTATTGGAATCTGCATCAGGATTCCTTCTATTTGGGGAGGGGGGGATGGTTGAGGGACCATCGTAGGTGGATGTAGATACCATACTGGGATTTCCAACACCATATTGGGAAGGGTAAGTGTTGCATCTACCTGAAAATATTGTATGCCTGGTGGGGGGTAAAAGATGGGGATTTGAGTAATGTCTTGGGGGACTATCTACCAAACTAGGATGTGGCTCTGGGGGAGGGTAAATTCAAGAACATGTGGAGTTGAAGAGTTCTTAGGGGATTCATGAGGAAGGAGCTCTGCAACCAGTGGGACGTCAGATAGTAAGGAAGCCTCTATGGGAGGAAGGGTATATTCAGTCTCTGTTCCATTGGATGAGATGACATAGACTTGTGCTGAGGGATGTATGAGAGGTGATGCTGCATGGTATGTCCCTAGCAAGGATGGGTCTTTGAAAATTCTAGGACCCATCTCGATGAGTGGGTAGGCATCGGGATTAGTGTGGATAAAAGGGAATATTTTATCGATGTTGGAGGAAGGGTTGGGCTCATAATGTGATACTTGGTCAATGGTGATGATCTTCCCATTGTGGGGGAACATTATTGTGAAAAACACAGAAGAGGCCACAACCATCATAGCGTACATGTATCTACGTCTGAACAAGATGTTGTAATTGAGTGGAGCATCGACAACTTCAATGTCAATAAGGATAATCTTGCCCCTGAGTTCAATGGGGACATTTTGAAAGAGCCCTTTAGGAAAGGATGGTCGTCCATCATAAGCTCTCAGAGTGATGGCTGATGGTATGAGCTCCAGGGAGCCAAGTTTCTACCATATAGTTTTGGACATAATGCATGTGGATGCACCTTCATCAATGATGCAACGATGAACTGTGATGTTCCTGATTTTAACAGGTATTTGGAAAGAGACCAGAGCGGGGAGACAGGGTTCCCCACTATCAAGATCAAAGGTGATGAGTTGAGTTTCAGTAGGGTCAACTGCCCCCAGGGTGGAAAGTAATGACTTCCATTAAGTAAGACAGTTTTGAAATACTTCTAAAACTGACATGGTAGCAAGAGATTGTGCCAAGTCATCGACCATACTGTAATTGTGTGTCTCCCTAGCCTGAGGGTTGTTGACATTCTATCGTAATGAGATGCAAGGAATATGGAGGGGAGTTTCAATATTAGGGTGTGGAATCATCAAAGGTGGTCCACTTGTGATTGGGGATGCTTCTGAGGTAGTGGGATCATAGTCAGTGGGTGCGTTGTATTGACGAGTACATGTTTGTAGAAGAACTTCTTCATCGCTAGTGAGCAGGATAGTGTGACCTGCAGAAGTACCCAGGTTGGGATATTGTCCCATCTGTGGTGGGGAACGATGCATATCTTCTTGGGTGTTCATCACCCCTTGGTGTGAAATAGGGTTTTGTAGCATGGTTGGGGGTGGTTGTTGCACACATTTTTGTGGGGCCTGCTAAGGGGCAGGTAGTGCTGGGGGACGTGGTCCATTTCTGGATTCTTTCATCCATTTAAAGTCAACGATTTAAGGGAAATGGTGAGTATAATCGCCATACTCACCGCAAAGGGAACAAGGGAAGTTTGTCTGAAGATTGTTGTTATTCTTCCCTTGGAGTTTGTTATTATTGCCCCCTTGGGGGTTTTGGTTCCCCTGATTCTGGTTGCCCCCGACAGGTTGGTTTTGTTGGGGGTGATACCCTCCTAGTCCTGAATTATTGTTGTTTCAGTTTTTTCCTTTCTTTTTGGCATTATTCAACTGACGGGTCATATTTTCCGTATTCAGTTGTTCGAAATTGTGGACTTGTTGAACGAGAGAGGGTTGAAGAAAGTTAACCCCACTGTGTTGTTGTCCTTGTGGAGAAGCAATGGGCTGGGGAGGACCAGGAAATGGGAAGTATGGATTATGTTGTGGAAATGATCCGTAAGATACATAAGAAGGTGTGGCATTTTCACTAGTGCTTAGGGTGTAAGCAAAGGTAGAGGTGTTTCCAGAACTAGCTTGAACAACTAGGCACATCATGGGTGCTAGTGGGGGTCCACTTATGGGTGGAGGGAGGGAAAAAAGGTATGGTTATTGATAAGGTGGGGGGGATAATAAGGGGTTCCTCCATATAACGACGAATATTGAGGTGTTCCATACATAGGTTGTTGTTGGAGGAGTGGATTGTGGTGTGTAGTGGTACCAATCAATCCATCCGCGGAGTGAGACATGCCAGGTTTGTCTTGGACGAATGGAACGGGTCTTGGGGTGTCAGGTAGTACCGTATATAAGTATCATGACTATGAATAAATGAGTTTGAATTGTTGAGCCTTGTTGATGGCTTCTTCTTCAGACTAGGGGAAGGTGGCAGCAACAACTTTGGAAAGAAGGGAAACAAATGGCTTGAGAAACCAATTAAGGCATTGTTGTTTGGTGGCTTCAGCTTTGGATAGACTACGTCACCGATGCCATTCGTGATTGTGGTCAGCGATGTATGTGGCGGAGGTTTGTTTAAAATCTGAGAGAAGTTCCGAGACCATTGTCATGACGGATTGGGAGTTGAAAGAAGGTAAAAAATGCTTTGGCCAAAGATTCAAAGGTCATGTGGGACCCATATTTTTCTTCTACATACCACTTGGCTGATGGGCTAGTGAGTGTACATTGAAATAACCTCAAGTGGACGGAGTCATCCATGATGTTGTTTGAAGAGAACCATAAGTGGAAATTCATGATATGGTTGGTCGGGTCGTCTCCCACTTTTCCTTCAAAATTGGGGATGTTTGAAGGTAGTTTGGTAGGCATTGTGGGCCATGTGGGGTCGTGCAATATAGGATCATTGGTGAGATTAGTCAGATCCAGTATGTTGAGGGAAGACAAGTATGGAATATGGGGTGGTAGTGGAGGGTTAATTCCCATCATGGTGGGAATTATTTGTGTACCTGACCCTTGAGTATGGTTAGTTCCAGCCATGGTGTGAGTGTTGTGTGTCCCTGACCCGTGAGGGGGGATAGTTCCCCATTGGGAAGAAGTTTTCCCCTGGCTTCTGTGTAAAAGAGAGAGATTGAATGGTTGACCTTGGGAAGTGTACCCAAGTAAAGTGGAACCAAGAAAAGTGGATCCCAAGACAGTAGCACTCACAGGGGTGTGAGAAGGTGGAGCCGATGAGTTGGAAAGACTAAGAACTCCTCCTAGAATTGGAGGGATACTAAGCAATCGTCTGGAATGATGGGGATTATGTGGGTCCCCTATGTTGTCTGACTAGAAAAGTGGATGTGTGCAAAATGGTGATGAGAGCAATAAATGAACAAGAGTCTTTGCTATAAGTTTTTGAACCTTCACAATATATCTCACAATCACATGTAATCACAAGAGCATCATACATAAATCAATTGATAAAGAAGCATACATGTGGATAGGTGGATTTTTTCCATGTGGGAGAACAAAGAAAACAAATTCTCATGTCCTAAAAGACGTAATGTCCTTCCTCTCAAATAGCACTGGACCTTCCAATAACACTCAACAATGGGGTTTGAAGCCACCAGAAGAGGAACTAGTGAAGGATGAAACAATCAGGTATAATGAGGGGTAGAGGCATCATATCCCGAAATAGCTGGCGATATTTCCCAATAGCCACACAAAATCTGATCAAGGTGCAATTTCATCCCACAATTGCCACATAGGTAGATGTTCTAAAATTTGGTCACTAGGTACCTCGGTCAAAGTGAGGAATTTAGATTTTCGGTCTAAGAAATGGTTCACGGGCTGGATCTCATCCAAGAGGTGGGTGCCTCAAGGTGGGATGCACAGAACAACCGTACCTTGACCTTCAACCCTTCATGGGTATCTCCCTGCCTTATGGTGTAGGAACACTTGACTTGGAGGATTTAAAAGTTCCCTATTTGTCAACTTCTAGTGTTTCAAGATGTGAGAACCATATAATGGTGAGTTATTTGGATGGCTATCCTCGATATCCTACCTAGACTAAAAAAATTATTTTGGAACCCCCCGTGGAGGAAAATTTAGTGAGTTTTTAGAAAAAATTTAGATGTGGTTGTTTGAGATATTGGGGGTGTGAACCAATCTCATTGAAATTAAATGGGAGTGGGTTTCGTCTAGAAAAGGGTGGGGCATTTCAGAATCCCTTTGGAGGAAACTTACTTCAACCTCCATGATTCAAGATGAAAACTATGTGAGTGAGTAGTGACTTTGTGTGTGAACAAGTGAATGTGTGCCAAATTTTTAATAAGTTAGGTGTCGCCTTGCAGCATGTGGACTTCGTGTGGTCCTTACAAGTCTTTATTACCTAATTTACTAGATGTCATTGGTACAAACTTACGGAATTTTAAAGCCCCTAGAGAAATAGCATGTGGACATGTGGGTCCTTACCAATCCTTTAACTCCCTAGTGTGATTTAATATAAGAAAACTTCAACAACTATCCTAGATTTTGGACATGTATGGGCCCATTACAAAACCTTTAAACTTTCCTAGTGATGTAATCTAAGAAAGTAGTTTCAAAACTATTCTATCTTTGTAGCATATGGGCATGTATGGGCCCTTACAAATTTTAAGATGTGTTTGAAAATAAACTCAGAGGACTCCCGAGGGGGTTTTTGTCCTCTCCTAAGGATTTTGTCTTTTAAGGGAGATGAAATTTTTCCCTCAATTGTTTTTTTGACTCTCAAGATCACTCTATGGTGCGAGAGAAGAGCATACTCAAAGATTGACGTTCAATTTTTGGTCCCAATGCAAGTGGTTATATTTGTGATATAGAATGATTCCAACTTATCTTCAATCAAAGAAAGCCATCCATGTGGCAAAATGAAAGAAAAAAGAGGATAAATATGGATTTTAACCCCGCTAAGTGCTTATGTTTTGACTAACCCTTCATGTGGAGAGGGAATCTAAGTGTGTTGCATATTACAATTTTCATAGAATGAAACTTAAGAAGGCGATGGGCCTTCAACGGATCACAAAAACCCTTACAATGTATGATTTTTTGGGCATATGTGTGAGTCTCAAAGTAGACAAAGGCGCATTTGGCACCAATGCGCAAATAAAAAATGACCTTTTGACGCAGGTGCATAGAATGCGCTGAGAAACACAGTGAGTCTGGCGCACGTGCTTGAAAGATGCACCTGTGTGTCAAAAAACCCGCGCACTTTCTGTTACACGGTCGGGAAGAAAATTTCAGATGAAATTCTCTTAGCTCAGCTCCGAATTTAGATTTTTGCAGGTAGGCATGGGCCAATTATGGTTCCTGCAAGTTAAATAAACCGAAAAGAAGTGCTCAAACAACCCAAATGGGGAGGAAATTGATACCTATCCCCAGTGGAGTTGCCAATCTGTTGCCTCCCTTTTGTCACCTAAATGAGAAAAATAAGGACGCTTATAAGTCCAGTTTGGTTAACTGGACAAGACAATAGTGAATTCAAGAGTTAGAAACATCAAGCATAAGAAATAAAAAAAGAACTAAGCTAATAACAATAAAATAAACTAAACTAGAGTACATAAGGGAAATAGAACAAAAATTAAACAAAATGCATGCCACCAATGGATAAGTTGTATTAGTGGGAAAACACCAAAGAGAAAGGGAGACTTATGGGTCCCCTCTTTCTCCAAGGGAGGGCTCTTGAACCTCCAATGATTGAGCTCTTCCTACAAGTAGCAAACTAGAAGGAAATGGTGAAGAAATCCAAAGCTCATTCACTCAAGAGGTAATGTGAATGGCTAAATGAAATGGTGCTTATATGTTGTAATGAGGAAAGAGGTTCCTCTAAGAGAATATAGGAAACATAAGAATACAAATGAATTCTTGGAAATATAGTGCACCCATGGCCTCTTTTTATATAAATGCTTTGAGGCATTATTCAACCAGTCTTTAGTGTGAACAAGGGGCTCTTTAGGGAACCCTTATGTCTTTGACTAACCCCCCACTCGTATTCAGCTCAGATTTGGTTGTCAAATCGACTTGGGAGAAGAACCAGAAGTGGGTGGAAGGCTGACCAAAATCATAAATGTGTCGTTCTGAGGTATGCACGCCTTTTTGCGTCCACAATCACGAATCAGGTGCATGTGCTCTTTTCCGACATTTTTCGACTCTCGTACGTGCATGTGCTTCCTTTGTATCCTTAGTGCATGCTGATTTTATAACCAGTTGTATAGTTTTTCTCCCTTTGGAAATGCATTTTTTGGGCCATGGTTGAACTAATGGGTGTTTAGAGATGATGGATTCATGTAACCATTTGCAGATGAAATTTCAGTGATAACAAATACTATAATCAAAATTTCATTATAATACAACTACAAAAATCCCATGTGAGTCATTCAATGTGAGCACTTCAATAAAAGAGGCAATAAGATGGAATACAAAAGGTGACTTATATTAATAAAAAAGTCTCAAATCAAGTACATAACGAGAGAACTAGTATGCTTCATCAAAATATTACAATAAGGGATCCTAGCTCAACCATTTGAACCTACTAAAACATTTGGAATGTCTATTTATAACAAAAAGGGAAGGCAACAGCTGGAGGTGCAAGCTGGCCTTCCTCCCATAAGATTCTCAAAATTAGTTATTTCAATTAATAGCTAAGATAACAACTATGCTATAAAAAGGGAAAATTTTGGCCACTGATCCAACCAACTTTAAACTGAATTGATCTTCATTGATGTGCATCCCTTTGCAGGCCAAGTGTCCTACTGAGGTTGTAACTTGTCATCATGCTGCCAAATACCATCTCATCCACTGTCCACATCATCAGCCACTCACAAGAATGATAACTCGAACTCCTTGATTCCATGTACCTGTTGGTAGCGTCATTCGGTAGCACGCTGGGTAGCGATATTTTTTAGCGCCTTCACAAATTATTCAGCACATTTTGTAGCATAATATCAAAAATAATCTTGAAGAATGAGTAGCACCTGAGTCTATGTATCTATGCATGTAATTCAATCTCTGTATGAAATTTGGTAGTGCCAAAGCATGTGTATCTTTGTGTGTAATTTAATCTCTGTGTAAAATTCGGTAGCGCCATGCTTGTGTATCTGTGTGCGCAATTCGGCAGTGCCAATGTTGAATTGATCCTGATGAATTTGTAGCACCCGACATCAAAATGAATAAGTAGCACCCTATGGAATTCACAGCTCCATCATTGCACTTCTTAACAAATTTGGTAGCACCCCGGGAAGTTAGCAGCGCCATCGCTACACCAATATTAGGATATTTGGTAGCACTGTACGTAGCAGACTAATAAGATATGAAAAATAGATGATTTCGTAGCACCATAGCACTATGGAATGTATGTTCTCTTTCTATATGAGGAGACTGATCCTTTGAAAAGAAAAGAAAACTTTAGCTGAATGCACTAGGAGCCTGTAAATCACATATTAGTGGAAAAAGTAATACTTCCTCAATCACTTAACCTTACAAAAAGCGGCCATTCTTAAAAATGGAGCTCAGACTCCTGCAATCACTTCTTCAACTTGGCACTCCTTCTTGTGGAAGGAGGACTTCCTTCTGGCACAACAACATGTTTTCCTTTTGTAATAACAGTCTTTTTAACTGGAGGTTTTCTTTTCTTCACCATTGGTTTCTCCTTTTCAATGGAAGCCTCCACCAACAAATTCAAATTCCTCTAAGCTAACCCATCCTTGAATTGTTGTAACTCTATTTTGAGTTTTCTGTTTTGAGATTGAAAATCTTTGTTTTTCCTATAAAGGTTCTTGAGCTGTTTATGGAGAGTTTGGGCACTTATTGCTGCAAATATTTCTAGATAAAGAGTGTGGTTGTAACCATACATGAGATCTTTCATCTCAATCCTTTCAGATAGGCCCTATAATTTCAAGAGAGCAACCTCCTTCGTAGCCTCCCTGAGTTGTCTAATCAACCTTTTGAAGGTATGATTTCTAGGTGGAGTGATGATGTTGACAGTATCAATAGGATTCTTTATGGTTTCATATTCATGTGTTTGTTGCACAAGGGATACATATACCATCTCAACAATATTCTCAATGCCTTTTCCCTTATCTCTCTTCTTCTTCAGAATAAAATCCTTTTATAGGAATTGTAATTCAACAACCTCCTTGAGAGTTGATGATCTTGTGAAAGGCTTTATGACCTTTGTGTTGGTTGTTGAAGGAGATGAAGAGAAGCGTAGTTTCCTTCCTTTCTTGGTTGTACCCTTATTATATGAAGGTACTTCTTCTAATTCTGGTGCTGGAGGGGGCGAATGGTCTCTCTGTGGAGAATGATAGGCCTCCTTCTCTACTTCTTCAACTTCCTTAATGACCTCTTGGTCTTGAGTAGGAGACTTACTCTTTCTTTTCTTGTTGGTTCCTGTTGGAGCAGTGCTAGTGGATGGCAGAGGACTTTGTATCTTTGATTGAGGGGTGGATTCTATGTCCAACTTATTGTGAGAAGAAACAATGAATTGTTCCCATGGAATGTTCCTTTTTCTCATTTCTTCCATAACCAACATTCTGATTAATCTAGAATGAAAAGCACGAGTATCCATAGGCTTGGATTTGGCTTGGACTTTGTCAGACATTTTCCCCATGCTACTCGACAAGTGTAAAGGGATATTCATTTTGTATTTACCAATAAAGTGGAGCGGAAGCCTTATATGGTACTGGTATAGTGTATTAAACCCCCCCTCACATGTGAAGTATCTTTGGATGATCTTCAACATTTTATCAAAATATTCAACTATATGACTTCTTGGTACCCCTTTGGACAGTTTGTCAGTCTAATACTCTGGCTTAAGGAAGTCCTTAGAGAAGGCTACATTCAAAGACATGTATTTAAACCATCTCTCTCCTATGATAGGAATCCCCGTGGCTGCTACAATGGAGGCTTCAGATACCTCAAACTCTAGGTCTCCTACCTTAGTCTTAAAGACATGATCAAAATGTGAGGTAAATTGCCTTTCCACCTCAGGATGTTCCCTCTACATGTTTTGGCAGAAAGCAAGGCATCCCACCCTTTGCAAAGCTTCCATAACCATGGGCTTTGCCTCAAATAAATGCATGTCTATAGGTTCAGTTCTGATCACAGTGCCTACCTTGTAAGATTTCTTCTTCTGAGGTGTCTCCATGGGTTAATATGAAAGGTTAAAGGCTATGGTGCAATGAAGGCTAAGAAAACAAATGGAGGTAGACTTCAATGGTAGATTGATAGTAAACAATGGCTGATTTTTCCTAGGACTCTCCCCTAGCTCACACTGCTTGATGGCTTTGGAAAACAAGAGATGCAAATTTCCCTCCCCTTGTTGTTTACAAATCTCAAAGATGAGGAATAATAATATGAAGAAGGAAACCACTGCAAATGGTCTTTGCAAACCATGTAGAAAACACTTCAATCCAAAAGTGGAAGAGGCAGGGGAAAATCAATGAAGTTGAGCAACGATTTGGGTAGCGCGCACCCACACAAGGAATAAAAAGTTTCTTGGTAAATTCAACACTCAAAATCAAGGTGAATGGATGTATGATAACTGAGCACCAAGTGATAATGACTCCAGTATTGTGTGGGATAAAAAGGATAGAGAGGTATGAAGGTAGGGGATATTTTGCAGACATGATCGCTACCAAAACTCCTGGCAACAATTACTACCTCAAATTTGATATGCAGAGGAAGGAAACCATGGAGTACCTGGAACATTGATGATAACTTGGAGTTCTATAATTATTTAGGATATTACCATGAACATCTCGGCTTCCAAATCCACCTCAGCAATCGATCTTGTAGCGCCACTACCAACTTGTCTGAACTGGTAGTTTTAGCAGTGCCGATTTTTGAACATTCAAAACTTGAAAACCATTAGCAAGCTCATAATTATCAAATCCTCAAAGTAATATTTTAACAAACCATGGTGATGAAAACAAGGTAGACATGACATCGATTCTATGATAAGGAATCATGGCAAAGAGTGAAGGACAAGGAGTGCACTACGAAAAATCCTAGTGAGTTGGCAGTGCACTCGTTTCAAAATTTTGGTTTGACCATTTTAAGAGGACAAAAGGACAACATGGAAAGGATATGAAGGTATGAGTGATAAGAGTGACATGTCAAGTCAAGTTGGTCATGGGCTAAGTCAGGATTGGTGTCAATTCATGAAGTGAGTTAAAACATAAGCCAAGAAAATGAACCTAGGCCAAAAATCTATGTGTGGGTCAAAAATTGAGTCATCACTCAAGTCTTCAGTTATTCAAGGTAACCTATGTAAATCACACTTAAGAAAATAAATCAAAATTTAAAATCCAAAGGCTTAAAAATCTTAAAAAAAAGGGATAAAGACCCAAGGAAACTTAGTGTGATAACACAGAGGATTTTGCATGACAGGTTCTTGATGATGGACATGGTGTTGGCACAGGTTTGATCAGACCAAGGTCCTTCTCAAGTTACCAAAAAAAGGTACCACATAGTCTAGAGCGCTGGAATTTTCATCTCTTGTGAAGAGAAGAAGTCTCACCCAAAGTGCTACTGAGACAAAAATATAGGGAAGGGTAAGGAAAATACTTAGGAGGACCCATAAAACCTTCGAGACTCATCCTGACCTTCCGCATGAGACATGTATAAATATGAATCTTAAGTATGCAATAATTGAACCTACTTACATTATGAACAAGAATTTCAACATAGAACCATTCAAGTAGAACTTATAGACAATAAAAGTGTATTGTAATGCATAAGTAAAACACACAGAGACACATCATTTTGAAAATTTTGGTTCTTCTTCATATTAGCTTAAAATTCTTTCTTTAGTTACAAACTCAGAAATACTCAGCAGTGTTCTGTACAGACACTTGACTTTGGACCCAGGTTGTAGAGTTCGAATTCTTAGATAGCTATATTTCTTACATTACAGACTCAAGACTTTTCTTAACTTGACTTTCCATAACCAATAACTAAAACTCAATTTACTATCAACAACAAAAGAAACAACAACAACAACAACAACAAAAACCCTTTTACAATTATGCTCAACCCTATATATAGCTAGGTCATGTATTCCATCTTGGCTTGCACGCTTCCTTATTCTATTGCAACCATTTGTTTCCTAGCTAGCTTTGCGCTAACTTTCACAACTTCTTTCTCTTTCTCTTTCTTGCTCTATTGTCCATATTCTTCTGAAGTTTGCACAACTCATGCTCAGTCAAAACTTGTGCATTTCCTTATCCAAAAATTGAAGGGGGCAACAAGCTCTAACCACAGCCCTTGACTTTCCCTCAAGTCAAGTGCTTGGTTCTTTCACATATTCCATGAGTGTCTGTTGTTTTCCCTTGTTCTCCTTTTTGTCTTCCTTCAACTCTTTTATTTGTGCTTTCTCTTCCTTTACCTCTTCAAATGAAGGGCCCAACTTTGGGACCAATTCTAAGGCTCACTCTTTCACTCCTTGAAATTTTCCAACTTTGTCTTGCCACTTCCCGGTGATGAGTGATGCCTCTGCAATGAAATGTTGGGTTGTCTCTTTGCTATCCCCCTTTGGCTTGGATGCAAACAACAATTTCCACTCAGAAACTATTGTTGCATCAACTTGAGGCATCTACATATACATTGCCTGAATGACAGGTCATAAGTAACGCATCTCTTTATTTTCTATAGACTGTGCCTCAAAAAGGGAATTCAGTTCATTTTCTGCCTATTGGATTTGGTCAAACTTCTGTTGTTGCTCCATCGGATCCATTATGGTCGCAAATTCTTCGTTCAGTACCTGGATATTTATGCGCACCTCCCACAAGACTTGGTTTCATCGAGCAATGATGCCCATCCAATCGCTGACTTCCCTGAAAATCTTTGTGCATTATGCTATGTGCTTGTGTAGTGTTGCTCGAGCATTATTGCCTTGCAACACTATCTTATACATATGCTCTTGTAGCTTCTGGGGATTTTTCTTTGCTTCTTGCTGAGTCTGTCGGAACTGTTATTCTAGATGCTCAACGTGAGTAGCTAGTTGTGTCCATGTTCCTTGTAGCAACTTAATTTGGTGCTCCGACTCACTTGCATCACTGGCTTTGGGTAGTTCAGGTGCAACCTTTCGAATCTCCATCTAGGCTTCGAATCTCCTACACTCTTTCCAGTTTGCGCTGAACCCAAATTTTTTCATGTGCTTCCTGTGTCATGCATGTTTATGCGACAAGCTCTTCCTTCGTTGAAATTTTGGAAGACCTCTCGCCTTCCTGGAGTCTTTCCTCTAATTGATCAGTTGATTCTCTGATCAGTCCAAATAAGTTCATTCTTGACCACTGTACCAGGTCAGTGGATGAAGGGGCTGCATCTCTAGGTTCTCGTGTTGTAGTGGAATTCCATTGGCCATTAAATGCTCTGAGAGGGTCTCAACCTTCTCCCATGTTGATGGTCTTGGCGATATCCTCAACCTTAGCTCCGAGAGAAAAAGAGTCAGAACCTATGTTCTAGCTATGCATAGTTGCATCAATTCTGTGCATTGTTGAGGGTTATGGAGAACCCGCTCCATCTGTTCACGCTCGAATGTCACGCTCTACCCGGTTGTTAATTCTGGTTCCTTCTGAACTTTTGTTATCTCCTTCTCTTTCGTTCCATCTGATTTACGGGTTGTGATTTCTTGGGCACCCTCACCCTTGGTTGGTGAGGGGATTTGTTGGTTTCTTTGGGCTTGCGGCTCCTCCACAGTCTAGGTGTCTTTTTCTTATGTTGAAGGCTAAGTTTGGTGTTTTTGGGTATCTGGGTTTGGGTCAGTCAACTTCATGCTCTACTCTGGTACTTTGGGGTTTTGACTAGAAGATTCTGATGTTGGCTTAGACAATTCTTGGGTTATTCCTAGAAATTCTCTCTCCTCTTTCTCTGGTTGATCGAGCTGCATCGGGTATGGGTTTATGGTCTGGGGAGGAATCATGGTTTTTAGGGTTGACGACTGGGGTGGTGGTGGTGACGAAGGGTGCTCAGTGAAAATTTTGGATGGAAATGTTTTAGGGTCAGGGTCGTCATGAATGTGGATGATAGTGTTGGCTTTGACCGCTGAGCATGTGCGGGGAGTGGCTGATGCAAGGGGTTGGGGGTTCAAAGGTTTTTTCGGCAAGACCCCAGTTCTAAGCCTATTCACCAATGGTTTGGTACCGAACATAGTGCTCAGGATCTGGTTAACATCCTCACCTGACAACACATCGTCAACTTGAAGCTGACAGAGGGCCGATCTTTTTTTCCACTCCAATTGTTACATCTCTTCTTCCTCCTCAGAGTATGATTGCACTGGAGCTTCTGGCTTCTGTGACTCTGGACCTGAGCTTGGTCCGTCTCTTGTTTCTTTGTTTGTCTTCTTTAGTAACTCCGCATGCAAAATATAATGCATCCCCAACTTGCGTGAGCTGCATTTGATTCCTATCCATGACATTACTTCTTTTACAAAGGCCTCCTCATCTAGATAGAACAACATCATCTTTGTGTGGAAATATTCCCAGCTAACATGTCTCGGCCAGAGAAATGTATGGTGTTGGTTCATTCTGAATGAAATTTTTCCCGTATTGTAGTTGAGAAGCTCATGTAGAATAAACAGCCTATGTGTTTCATCTATCATGCCAGTGTACCATTTAGCAAAAGTTGTGGTGTTGAAGGTTGTATTCTCCGAATCTGGCCTTGACTTCCATGGCTCAAACATCTTCTCCATGTGTCCCTTATCTGGTAGCATTGGCGATCTTCCCATGGGTGTCTTCCATTTGAGAATGGTGAATGCCACCAATAGATATCCATAAGTGAATGTTCCTCCCTTCTCATGCGCTTCCTCACATGCTACTAGTAGTTCCTCCAGTAGGTAACTACACCAGTTGAATACAACACCATTGGCGCAAAAGTCTGCTACCGATAATGCCTCTAGCATGCATTCTCCCTTGTAGTATGATCTCATCACCTTGTTGGATATGATGTAACAACTAGTCTGGACTGTCTTTGGTTAAATTCTATGCACCCCCCGCCTCTTTGTGTTAAATTTCTCATACAGGCTGAGCTCTCCTTTCTTTTTGTCATTCTTACCAGGACCTTGGAATCCTTTCGAGACATCCTCTCCTTTAAAGGATGATCCTGTAAGCTGGTGGATGTCTTCAGCATGGATTGGATATCTTTTATCCAACCAAATACTTCTGTTGTGCACCCTACTTATCAGAAATTTTGTGCACCGTGCAACCTTGCCAGTGGTACCAAATACTGGTAGGTCTCGAAGGTTCATGATGGTTGAATTTAATAAATTGAAAAAGTATGATTTTGGCACAAATTGCATACCTCTGAATCCATCTGGAACCATATCCCAAAAGACATTTGTTTACATATGAGGGAACAAAAATGAATCTTTTAGGTCAAGATCGAGGAGCATAACATGCTCCACCTTCCCTTTGAGATCACCTACGACCTTGACTCGTGGGTCATAGGGCTCATCTGGTACCATTTCTTTAGACATATCACTTTAGCTTGATGTGGCTCTTAGAATTTACACTTCTGCGGAAAGCTAAGGACTAGGATCACAATTACGTATTTCACACTTGTGTAGACTGGTTTTCTCTACTAAATTCAGAAATAGCTATGTTCTTTGGAAATAATGCAGTCTCGAGTGAGTTCACAGGGCCTTATACTTGGCTTAATGGGCAAGTTTAAGAAATAAGTAATGTTCATCATGATTATATGGACGCAACTGGGTCTGAGTTGTCTGACATGATGGTTTAACAGGGTAAATCCTATTGTAGATTCAGGCATTTACTTATTTGCGTAAGTGGGATAGGGACGTGGTCGATTTCAGACCTTTCCTTTTGACAGGTGGGTGTCCCGGCGCGAACTCCGATGGCATATTTTCATAACGTGGATTTATGGCTTAACTGAACTCAGATGGGGTACCAAAATGGAAATAAAGGCTATGACTAGACTGAGTTCACGTGGCACATGGAATCAGATCATATTCGGATTCATTCTCCTTCCAACCACAAAGGAGGTTCCCATCATATTAATGATTGTCATTAATGGATTCTTGTATGCTTTGGATCCTGCATTGTTGATTCAGTAGTTCTATATCAAAAAATACTTAAATAGAAAATGAACTATTTGTCATGGCACCAAACTGTGTACATCAATTTTATTAGCTGAATTTACAAAATTTCAAAAAAAAACTCAAATCCAACTAATGTACAAGCTCCTTCGGACTAGAGAAAAAATCCCTTTTCCTTAGTATTGAGATAGACAGGGTTTTAGGAAAGTGCCATTCACCCATCCTAGATGCAAAACACCATCCAGCTGCACAAGTCTAACTGTTGTTGAGGGTCGGATCTCCGCAATGATAAATGGTCCCAACCAGTGCATGCACATCTTGCCAAGATGCTTTTGGTATCGAATATCGTAAAGTATAACCTTGTCTCCTTGTGTAAATACCTTTGTCTTAATGTGTCTATCATGCCGAGATTTTTCTCTTTCTTTTTCCACCATATGATGGAAGTCTACTAGAAATATGGTCTCCTCAAGTTCTTGTAACTCCATAAGTCTTTGCACAATAGATTCCTCTTCTAATATATGTGTTATTTGTGCAATATAAAAACTTGGAGTGATGAATTCTTTAGGCACCACTGCCTCTCTCCCATAAACTAGCTATAACGATGTGTACCTGTGGAGTTTCTTTGTGGTTTTCCTGTAAGCCCATAATATTGTTGGGACTCTTTCATCCCAATCCTCTCATTTTGCATAATAGACCTTTGTTAACCCTCCTTCCAGAATCTTGTTGAAGGATTCGATTGTTCCATTGGACTGTGGGTGGTAAGGACTACTTTCATGATGTTGGATCAAGAAATATGCTATGAGTATCATTGTAGTGCTACTAATGAAATTAGATCCTTGATCACTTGTTAGGATCCTAGGACATCCAAAATGAGGGATAATATTCACGAAGATGAACCTGGCAACAGTATATTTTTTAACAGTTATGAACAATTGTTTCTTCTGCCCAATGGGTAAGGTAGCCAGTAGCGGTGATGATGTACCTAGCCTTTGAATTCTTGTCCGTGGGTTTGATTGGTCCAATGAATTCAACTGCACATTTATCGAATTATTGTAGAGCTCTAACTGGTTGCAGTGGTAGTTCGTCTCATCAAGATGACTTACACACTCGTTGACAGACATCACATGATATAGCATATACTTTTGCATCTTTGAAGAGTGTTTCCCACCAAAGTCATTCCTGGAGAACTTTATGTGCAGTGGTCTTTCCTCCAACATGGCCTCCTGCAACTCCATTGTGGCATTCCCAGAGTATATCCTATCTTTCATGATCCAGGACACATCATTTGAGGTTATTGTCTAGTCCTAGTTTATATAATTATCCGACATTTAGCTGGTAATCTCCTCCTCTAACAACCATGTGGCATTTTCGGGTTGCGGAATATGTCTCTGGGAAGTCCCCTGTTCTTAAGAAGACTGCTATGTCTTCCAGGTGTTCTAGTATGGCCTCAACCCTGAACAGGTTTGCATCTGGGAGCTGATCATCTACTACTCTGCCACTTTCCCTTGACTCTAATCTGGACAGATGATCAAGTCCTACATTGCATCTTCCCATATTAATGATAAATTCAAAGGATAATTCCTGAAATAACAACAACCATCTACAAATTCTTCCTTCCAACACAGGTTTGTTAACTAGATATTTCAATGCAGAATGATCAATAAAGAATTTGAAATGAGACCCTAACAAATAATGTCTAAATTTATGCAAAGAATAAACCATATCTAAGCCCTCCCTTTTCGTTGTTGTGTAGTTTTGTTCTTCTTGTGAAAATTTCTGAATAAAAAAATAGATAGGATGATCCATAGCTCCATCTCTAGGTTGCATTAAGATACATCCCAAGGAAATTCTTGAAGCATCTACATGGACGTGAAATTCATTCTCCCAGTTAGGGAATATTAGAATCGGTGTTGCGCTGAGCTTATACTTAATTGTCTCGAATGCTTTATCACATTCTGGGGTCCACTAGAATGTTTCAACCTTATTCAGTAGGTTTTCCAGAGGTGCAGTAATGTTGGCATATCTTTGAATGAGCCTGTGATAGTAACCTACGTGTCCCATCATGGAGTGCAATGGTTTACCAATCATAGGTGGAGGCATATTCACAATGACCGGAACTTTGTCTGGGTCTACCAATACTCCTTCTCGAAAGACTATGTGGCTCAACAAGTTCCCACGTGGTACACAGAAGATGCACTTTCTGAGATTCAATGAGATCTGCAATTCTCTACATCTTTCAAACATTAGTCGTAGCAGCACTACATGTTCCTTGAGAAGGTTATATATTGTCCAATAATCCATATAGACTTCTATAAATTTGTGAATAAACTCTCTAAAAGATTCTATTACAATCCTTGAGAAAACTATAGGGGCGTTCTTTAATCTGAATGGCATCACATTGTATGTGAAAGATCCCCATTATGTTATGAATGTGGTCTTCCTTTTGTCCTCCTCGGCGATCCTGACTTGGTGGTATCCTAAGAATCCATCTGTGAATGATTATGCTTCCTTCCCCACAACCTATTCTAGCACCTCATCTGTGAAGGGTGTTGGGAAAGGGTCATGCACACAGGCAGAGTTAAGGCTTCTATAGTCTACACAAACCTTAATATTCTTTGTACCTTTCTTGCTTTGAATAACTATCGGGCTAGCCCATTATTCTTCGTCTACTGCAAAAAAAAGTCATGCTTCCAACATCTTATCTATGTCCTTCTTGACCTTCTCTTTTACTCTAGGGTTGAGACGATATGGACTATGTATCACAGGCTTGGATCATGGTTTTAGTTCAATTTTCATTTCTCCCATAGCTCCTTTGAGCCCCTTTAACTCTGAGAATGTCTTTGGGAACAAAACATCATATTCCCGCAACAAACTCTATATTTCTTGACTAGTTTTCTCATCCCAATAGTCTTCCACCATAGCTATCTTGGGTTTCTCTATGGTCACTATATTGATTTTGTGCAGTTTTAATGGGTGATTGTAGGAACTATCACTCTGGCTAGGTATGGTGTTTCACTCTGGCTGGGTATGGTGTTTTGGATTTATCTTTTCCCCTCTATCTCTTTGATGGGTAGGTTTCTCAATTCCTCTAAATCATCTAGGCTTTCTGAGTCTCTGCTAATCTGATAGCATTCTATAGATTTCTTAGTTGGGGCAAGGTGAATATTATTCTGAAGTTCTTGGCTATGTTTGGCACATACCACTAAGTTTGGTTTCTGATTACCATTATTTGTAAAGAGAATTTCTTTAATCTTTTGTAGGACTACTTCAAGATCAAGGTACTTACTTGTAAATGAGAAGTCCTTGCAAAATTGAGTTGCTAGTTCTTGCCAGTCGCTGGTATGTCTTCTGGTTTCCTCTTCTGTGAACCAAGATTTCGGGATTGTACCTAGAGAGTGGGGAAATACCTGAACCCATAAGTGAGAGGGTATTCCCACAACTTTCCTCCATGTCACGTACTGTTCAATATCCATTCTAGGATCTGATTCTCCACTGAACAGTTGCACAACTTAGAGATCTGTCTGCAACTCTGATTCCAGTTGCTCTTTATTTTGGAACCTATACTTGATATCTTGACTCACTTTGTCCCAGGTTCTGAGCAAGGATTTATGATTTTCCCACCATCTGGTAGGGGTGTTCTGAAAATCTACATCTAGTGCCCAGATTCTTTGATCTTCTCCTACTTTTTCCTCCATGTCGATCAGAAAACTGTCTAGTTCTGAGGTGCCATCGTATACTGGGTGTTCTCTAACTTTGGTTCTGACCCATTTGGTTACTCTGACAGTTGCGCATATTCTTGAAAATATTTCATACAAACCTTATTTCCAACTGTTAAAAGCTAATTCTAAATCTTCGTCTGTTGACTGCATTCTTATCCAACTTACTGATCCATCAGCAATAGGATTTATGTAGTCGTCTCTTGTTACTTTTGTTATGATGTACAGTTGGTCGAAGTATTCTCCCTCCATATTATTTTTTGTTGGCTCCATATACTTGGGTCCTACAAATGGATCCAAAGGTTGAACTACCTTGATTCCATGAGCCTCAAAGGTCATGGTGTCTTTCTTTAAGTAGATTATTGCATAGTTGTCACAGGCCCAATCAATGCCAAGTAGTGCAGGGTAAAGGTCCTTATCTCCCATGATATCAATGAATTCAAGGTCAACCATTGTCTTTACTCTTGCAACATCTATTACCATGTTCTCTAGTCTTCCAATGGGGAAGATACAATATTGATTTTCCATTCTTAACTGAATTGGGGAATATGTGAGCCTACGTTTTCCTAAGGCTTCCCAAGTATTCTTAGGAAGAATGTTCATAGTCAATCCTAGATCCAACATGACGTCCTCAATATCGAATTCATCTAACTGAGCTACTAGTTTTAATTCTTTTCATGATCGCACTTTTATCCGTTACACTCTCTGAGTACTCTTCTAAGGTAGATTAGCCCGTATTATTGCTTCTAGGGGTTCTTCATTCCCTAAAACTAGGTATATCACATTGCACAACTTTTATGTTAGTTGATCATTCCCCAGAATGTCAAAGAACAATTGAAACCAAAGGTCAAATACATTTAGAGGTTTCTCAGGTTGTCTCGATATGACTATAGGGTTTCTGGGTGTAGGGGGTGAAGAAGGGACTTGTGCCAGATCTTAAGATAAACAATAGGTTGTGGGGGTTTCTCTTACATCTATGGGATAGGAATATTCTGAAATATTTCTATGGCATATTTAAAGAACAAATTTTGTTTTAGAGGGTCATACTTGTCTTCTTTGGGTTCTGCTTTCTGGATCCGGGGTAGAGTATCGGCATCAGCTCTTGTCTTTGCTCCTTCTTAAGTAACAATATTAAGGTTGGGAAATTGTCCCTTAATAAATCTCTTGATTTATGAACTGATGAGGTTAGTTCCTCATTTTCATACTCTATCTTCCCATTTTGAAATTAACTATGGGTTGCCTTCAATTGCGTGCCCATTGGTTCAACAGTGAGAGCACCATGGCCTACTTGGATGAGGTTAGTCTCTAGCTAGGTGACCTTTCTCATCACAGTTATAACATCTGCTTGGTCCCCTTCCCTCGATTATTCCTCATATGAAGTTTCCTCCAGCTCCACCTCCTCAACCTCTTCCTGGTCCCTGGGGGTTTTCATTGACCCTGAATGTTGTTCAGTCTAACATGTCTACAAGTGCATCCAACACCCTACATTAATTGGTATTATGTGTGGCATATGAATAGAGTTCAAAGTGCATTGTGTTTGGTACCATCGAATATTTTTTCGTAATAGGGCATTGTCTTGGCCCATGCCCATGGATTTGACAGATTTCACAATACTTAGTTGTTGGTGTTGTTTGGCCTCTTGGGAAAGCATGATATGGGGTGGGGTTATGGAATGGTAAGTTTGTCGACACTTGTGCAACTCCTCCCATGGGTCCTGGTGGGGGTATCATCTGATTCTGAGGAGGTCCCATTCCCCTTATTAGTGGACATTCGTTCACCAAATGTACTTATGTATAACATCTGGTGCACCGAACCTGTGGTCGTCATGCTCTAGGTATCATCAACTCCTGAATATTTTTTGTAAGTGTCGATATCTGCCCTCGTAGTTGTGCTAGATTCACATCTATTGGGGGTCTCACCACTCTCAGGCTACCAGGGTATCCCGCCATGGCTTCAAACTTCATCAATTATCCAAGGTGTTTGTTAAAGTGGCTATCCATTGTTGCATTAGTGGAATACGAGTCAGAGGAAACAAACCATGAATGTACCACTCCCTTTGATGTTCTTCATGGATTGGATGTGCCAAATTCCCTAGAGAATCTTTGAACTTTTGGCTGTATTCCTAGGCGGATTCACCTTCTCTTTGTTGGATCTCATGCAGCTCAGATATAGCTTGTTGTTCTAACTGAGGTAGTTTGAACTCTGCTATGAACCTTGTCCGAACCTGGCCAAGAGTGAACTCTTGACCTTGCATTCCTAGCACTCCTGGTTCAATTATATTCATGTACCACTTGAGAGTGAAACCTCTCAAGGTAGTCTGGAACTTGACCAAGTTATTCACATCTGAAGTCCCTCTGGATCTCCAAATTTCTTCGCACAAGAACCAATGTAGCTCAACGTCTTCATCTACCTTACCCTAAAAGTATGGGTATCGAGAAATTGAACCTCCCGTAGGGCCAACCATTGTTGATATTGTTGTTCTTATCAATAGAAATCCTCATGGTCCTGCTTATGATCTACCAGGGGATCCCAATATCATCCTTGTACTCGCACTTCTTGTTTGTGATTAGCTGACTAATTGCACTAGAACATAACTAGTATGAGAAGGTAATATCAAACTTACCACTTGTATAGAATACACTTGGGGTATGGGCGATTTGGCGTTGGAGCCACTAGCTTTGGAGCGATTTTATTTGATCTGGGGGTTCTCATTTGATTCCACTGGGGCGATCTCTTCAGTCGAATTCTCAATCTCTCTTGTTATCGGGGCTGAATCTTCTCTTTCTTCTTCAAGATTCATGTCGACTTATTCCTCTCTTACGTCTACACCTTCTCCTTCTTGTCCAGCCTCCTGGGGACTTCTTTCTCTCTGCACTTCTCTTTGATTTAATCTTTGATTGGTCAGTATTTCTTGTCTTCTCATCCTCTGCAACTCTTCCATCTATCTTTCCTCTATCTCTCCTGATCCAACTTCTTTCCTCAACTTCTCAAATTATCTTGATGCTTTCTTGATCTTGTCACACCACCACTTATTAATTATGACGGCTCTCTTCAAGGCTCTATCGTCTCTTGAGTTTGTTTCTTGTTGTTTCCCCCCATTTGTCAAAGAAACCTTCCCCTCTCTCATGCCATGACTCTACCCTGACCTCTCCCTACCCCAAGAGAGGGTGTTTACGCTACCATATCAATTGGGTAAATCATCACCATCCCCTCTTCCATCAAGAAAACCTTAATCCATGGGGGAGATTATGTCAAAAGTCTTCCCCTTGCAGCTTTCTTGAAAACCACATCTACTCGCAAAAAATATTGCTAGTTCTTAGCTGCAAATTTGATAATATATCCTTCTAGTGTGGTACTGGCCCAGAAATCAACTGCCTACATGACTAGACAATCAAGCCTCTGAAGTGCTACTAGATTTTTGGTGTCCCAAGCATATATCCTCTTGACTCATTCTTAGAACTCTGGAGCTTCTTGGAGCCTCTTTATCCAATGGAAAAATTCTTCTGGAAACTTAGCCCAGAAAATCTCATACTAGTTAATCGATCTTTCTGAGTAAAAGATTGCTTCACGAGTGTCTTCCATCGATTTTATTCTCAGTTCTGTTTCTTTCCATATGAAAGCATCGCAAGTTCTTTCCCACCATTGGCCAATACTAGATATATGGATCCATGGAAGCATCCTCCCTACAGGTTCCCTTTTTACACAGGTATCGACAACGAAATCATTTTGTTGGAGCAATTTTGATCAAACCAGGGTCCTTCTTAGGTTACCAACAAAAGGTACCGCATAGTCTAGAGAACTGACATTTTCATCTCCTCCGAAGAGAAGAAGTCTCACTCCAAGCACTGCTGAGACAAAAATATAGGGAAGGGTATGGAAAATACTTAAGAGGATCCACAGAACCTTCGGGACTCATCCTAACCTTGTGAAGGAGACATGAATAAATTTGAATCTTAAGCATGAAAGAATTGAACCTACTTACATTATGAACAAGAATTTCAACATAGAACCATTCAAGTAGAACTTATAGACCATAAAGGAGTATTGTAATGCATAACTAAAACACACACAGACACATCATTTTGAAAATTATGGTTCTTCTTCATATTTTCTTTTGATTCTTTCTTTAGTTACAAACTCATAAATACTGAGTAGTGTTATTTATAGAGACTTAACTCTGGACTCAGGTTGCAGAGTTCCAATTCTCAGACAACTAGATTGCTTACATTACAGACTCAGGACTTTTCTTAACTCTACATTCCACAACCAATAACTAAAACTCAATTTACTAACAAAAACAACAACAACCCTTTTATAATTATGTTCATCCCTATATATATCTAGGTTGTGTCTTCCATATCGGCTTGCACGCTTCCTTGTTCTGTTGCAACCATTTGTTGCCTAGTTGGCTTTGCACTGACTTTCTCAATTGCTTTCTATTGCTCTTTCTTTCTCTATTTTCCAGCTTCTTATGAAGCTTGTGCAGCTTGTCCTTAGTCAAAACTTTCGCAATTCCTTATCCCAAAAATGAAGGGCCCAAAAGGCTCCGACCACAACCCTTGACTCACACTCAAGTCAAGTGCTTGGTTCTTTCACATATTATAGGAGCATCTGCTATTTCCCCTTCTCCTCCTTTTATTCTCCCTTCGGCTCTTATCTTTGTTCTTTCTCTTCCTTTACCTCTTTAAGCGAAGGGCCCAACTCTGGGACCGATTCTAAGGCTCGCTCTTTCACTCCTTGAAAGTTTATGACTTTGTCCTGCCACTTCCTCGCGAGGAGTGATGCCTCTACAATGAACTGTTGGTTTGTCTCTTTGCTATCCCCCTTTGGCTTGGAGGTGACCAAAAAGTTCCACTCTGAATCTGTTGTTGTGTCAACTTGATGCATCTGCATATACATTAACTAAATGATAGGTCAGAAGTCACACAACTCTTTCTTTTCTACAAACTGTTCCTAAAAAAGGGCGTTCAGTTCATTGTTCGCTAGTTGGATTTGGTTGAACTTTTGTTGTTGCTCCATCGAATCCATTGTGGCCACAAATTCTTCATTCAATACCTAGATCTTTGTGCACACCTCCTCCAAGACTTTCTTTTTTCAAGCAATGATGCCCATCCAATCACTAACTTCCCTAAAAATCTTTGTGCATTTCATTGCTTGTGTAGTGCTTCTCAGGCATTGTTGCCTTGTAGTAATATATTCTACATCTACTCTTGCAGCTTCTGGGGCTGCTGCTATGCTTCCTGCTAAGTCTCTCACAATTGTTCTTCTATATGCTTAGTGTGAGTGGCTAGTTGTGTCCATGCTCCTTGTAGTAGCTCAATTTGGTGCTCTGGCTCACCTGCATCACTGGGTTCGGGTAGTTTGGGTACAACCTTTCGAATATCTAGCCAGGCTTTGGCAAGTCTCTCGTGCACTCTTTCCAGTTTGTGCTGAACCCATATTTTATCATGTGCTTCCTGTGTCCTACATGTTTGTGCGACGAGCTCTTCCTATCTTGGAATTTTGGTAGACCTCTCGGCTTCCTGGATCATTTTCTCTAATTGATCAGTTGATGCTCTGATCAGTCCAAATAAGTGTGTTTCTGACCACTGTACCAAGTCAGTGGATGAAGGGGTTTCATCTCTGGGTGCTCATGTCTACAGTGGAAGTCCACTGGTCGTTGAATTCTCTGAGCAGGTATCGACCTCATCCTCTGTTGATGGTCCTGGCGCTATCCTAAACCTTACCTCTGAGGGAAAAAGATTTAGAACATCTATTATTGCTATGCATAGTTGCATCAATTTGTGTATTGTTGAGGGTTCTGGAGAATCTGCTCCATTTGTTCATGCTCGAATGTCGCGCTCTTCCTAGTTGTTGATTCTGGTTCCTTCTAATCTTTTGGTATCTCCTTCTCTCTCGTTTCATATGCTTTATGCATTGTGATTTCTTGGGCACCCTCACCCTTGGCCGGTGAGGTGATTTTTTGGTTTCTTTGGGCTTGCAGCACCTCCATAGTTTGGGTTTCTTTTTCTTGTGTTGAAGGCTCAGTCAGATGTTCTTGGGTATCTGGGTTCAGGTTAGTCAACTTCATGCTCTTCTATGGTAATTTGGGGTTTTGACCAGAAGATTCTGATGTCCGCTTAGAGAATTCTTGGGTTATTCCTCGGAAATATCGCTCCTCTTGCTCTGGTTGGTCGAGCTGCACCAACTCTGGGATTATGGTCTAGGGAGGACTGGTGGTTTCTAGGGTTGGCGACTGGAGTGGTGGTGGTGATGGAGGGTTCTCAATGACAATTGTGGATGGAAATGTTTAAGGCTCAGGGTCATCATGAGTGTGGACGATAATGTTGGATTTGACTATTGAGCGGGTGCAGGGAGCGTATGATGCAAGGGATTGGGGGTTCAAAGGTTTGTTCGGTGAGACCCCAGTTATGAGCCTCTTCACCAATGGTTAAGTACCAAACATGGTGCTTAGGATATGGTTAACATCCTCACCTAACAACACAATGTCGGATGGTAGTTGAAAAAGGGTTGGTCTTTTCTTCCACTCTAATTAATGCATCTCTTCTTCCTCCTCGGAGTCTGATTGCACTAGAGATTTTGGCTTTTGTGACTCTGGACATGAGCTTGGTCCAACTCCTGTTTCTTTGTATGTCTTATTCATTATCTCCACGGGTATAATATAATGCATCCTCGACTTGTGTGGGTTGCGTTTGACTCCTGGACATGACATTACTTCTTTTTCAAAGACCTCCTCGTCCAAATAGAATGGCAACATCTTTGTGTGGAAATCTTCCCTGCTAATATGTCTCGTCCAGAGAAATGTATGGTGTCGATTCATGTTGAATGACATTTTTCTCATACTAAAGTTGAGGAGATCCTACGGAATATGCAGCCTCTGTGTTGCATTTATCAGGTTGTTGTACCATTTAGAAAATGTTGTTTTGTTGAAGGTTGTATTCTCTTAATCTGGCCTTGAATACCATGACTCAACCATCTTCACCATGTGTCCCTTATATCATATCTCCGACGGTCTTCCTATGGGTGGATTCCATTTGAGCATGGAGAATTGCACCAACAGATATCAATAAGTGAAGGTTCCTCCCTTCTCCTGCGCTTCCTCGCATGCTCCTAGTAGTTCCTCCAGCAGGTAACTACACCAGTTGAGCACAACGCCATTGGCACAAAAGTATGCTTCTGATAATGCATCTAGCATGTGTTCTCCCTTATAGTATGTTCTCATCACCTTGAAAGCTATGATGTAACAACCAGTCTAGACTATCTTTGGTAGTATGGGTTCGATTACTATTCTGTGCCCCCCCCCCCTCTTTGTGTTAAATTTCTCATACAGGCTGAGCTCTCCTTTCTGTTTGTCATGCTTACCAGTACCTTGGAATCCTTTTGACACATCATCTCCTTCGAAGGATAGTCCTGTAAGTTGATGGATGTCTTCAACCTAGATTGGATATCATTCATCCAACCAGAGACTTCTATCATGCACCATACTTATCAGAAATTTTGTGCACCGCACAACCACACCGGTGGTACCAAATACTGGTAGGTCTCGAAGGTTCATGATGGTTTAATTGAATAAATTGACAAAGTCTGATTTTGGCAAAAATTGCATACCTCAGAATCCGTCTAGAGCCATCTCCCAAAACACATCTGTGTGCATCTAAGGGAACAAAACTGAATCTGTTAGGTCAAGATCGAGGAGCTTAACATGCTCCACCTTCCCTTTGAGATCACCTATGACCTTGACTCGTGGGTTGTAGGGCTCATATGGTACCGCTTCTTTAGACATAGCACTTTGACTTGCTGTCGCCCTTGGAATTCCCACTTTTGCGGAAACCTAAGGACTAGGATCACAATTACGGATTTCACACTTGTGCAGATTGGTTCACTCTACTGAATTCAGAAATATCTATGTTCTTTGGAAACAATGCAGTCTTGGGAAAGTTCACAAGGCCTTATACTTAGCGTAACGGGAAAGTTTGAGCAATAAGTACTGTTCATCATGATTATATGGATGCGACTAGGTCTGAGTTGTCCATCGGGACTATTTAAGAGGGTAAATCCTATTGGTGGATTCAGGCATTTACTTATTTGTGTAAGTGGAATAGGGACGTGGTCGATTTCAAACATTTTCGTTTGACGGGTGGGTGTCCCAGCGCAAACTCCGATGGCATCTTTGCATAATGCGCTTTTATGGCTTAATTGACCTTAGATGGGGTACCGAAATGACAATAAAGGTTGTGACAAGACTGGGTTTGTGTGGCACATGGACTCAGATCATATTCGGATTCATCCTCCCTTCAACCACAAAGGAGGTTCCTATCATATTGATGACTATCATTAATGTATTCTTGTATTCTTTGGATCCTGCATTATTGAGTTATTAGTTATGTTGTTATAGCAAGATTTTCCTCACCTTTTTTTATCTTGCATAGAAGGCCTTTTTCCATTTCCCTATGCAGACTTATCATCCCTTTTTTGATGAATCCAGAGCTAAAGCATACATTTTTCCACATATACGCTCCCTATCAGTTATACAAGATGTGTATATGATTTCTGCTCCAATGCAACTCGCGTATATCAAGATTTGTGCCAGAAAATACAAAATGAGGTCGTGTTTCCATGTCACGACAAGAGATCTCGGATCATTGGCCTTCCATATACTGGAAACGTTTTGACTCGGCCCTTCAGTTGCATTCTCAAGGCTATAAGATCACAATTTGGAGCTATAGAAAAGAGGAGAAATCATTCAACTTTGAGAGCAAAGTTACTCTGGAGAAATTACTTCATATTGAGTCTGCATCCCTTTGTCCCTCAAGTTTGAACACAGTCTTCAGCCCCCAAGCTCTTCCCTTATTGTTGAGAGGACCTCTTTGCCTCTTTCTCATGAGATTTCTTTTAGTGGAGGATTGAAGTGGTAGAGATCAAGTTTGAAGGAACTTGGTTTCTTGGTTTCGAACCATGCCGACACAGAAGTCTGTAATGTTGATGCTTTTGCTGATCAATTATTAATAGAAATACTCCTTTCCCGTCCTATTGGTATCTTGCAAATATATGATTATTATCCATGGGTGTGTTTGTAATGTTTATTAATGGATTATGCTATCTGATGTGCTAATCCCTTTTATATCATCATTATATACTTGCTTTGCTTGTTTGTTGAGAACTTCTTGCAGGTATAAAGATTTGGGTCAAAGTGCTCAATGGTGGAACATCATCAAACATTGGATTGAGGTAGGCCTCTTTCTTGTATTGCACATTAGTCTATATAGCATATGTTGGAATTGAGTTGATTTCTGTAGTCACATCTGTCTATTGTGGTTTAACCTTTCCCATAGAGAGTTTCTCCCTTGTAACAAAAATGGCGACTCCACTGGCGAGAGATCTTCCTTATAAGGGTTGAAGTTCTTTTTCTTCTTACATTGCTCTTTTTCCTTTGTGTTTCTTGTCGTATCACTGCTTGATAGATCTTGTTCACTCTGAGTCTGAGTTTTCATCCTTTTCCCTTCCCTGGCCTTGTTTTAAAGCATATACACCCTTTTTGCCTTGACAGTTGCGTATACACGCTTGTTGTCTCACTGCAAGAAGCATATATACGGTATGTTCTCCTAAATATTCGCGTATACCACTTCGCCTTTCTTGTTTGCTTGGTTGAGTGACTATTGGGTAGGATTTAAAGATTGTTGAGCCTTCTTAGGTCTCTGTAGTGTCTGTTTAGATTATCTAGGATGACGAGAAGCCTATTTGGAGTTAAATTTTTGGGCGTAGTCTTTCTCTTTGTTTTCTATTTTTAATTTGTCCTTGGCTTCTGGGCTGTTTGCTTGGCTGCCTGGTATTCTACTTGAGTTACTGCTTTTATACACTGTAGAATTCATATGTCAAGTTTCTTATTAGTCCATGCAGTTTCTTTTTAGAATATTGAAAATACAAAAAAATAGGCATTTTTCATTGGTTGGCATTTTTGTCTTTGAATTTTTATCATTAGCTTAGCACATTTAGCGAAAGATTGTATTTTACTTCTGAATTGCAGATTTGAAATTGAAGACTGCACTATTTTTATTAGCATATCATTCATTGAAAAGTTAAAGATAGAATTTGCATTATATCCATATTTATTTTCTGGCAGAGTCATAACACCATGAGTTTCACTTCCATACCTTTTTGAGTAACCACGGCCAATAAAATTTACTCTTTAAACTAAAATTGATTAGTCATGATTTTATTTTTAGGGTGCACAAAGTAGCTTAGGATTTAGTGCCTTGGAATAGGATTTTGTGAGTAAACTTCTCCAAGGCAATTAAATCAACATATGTGTCTAAGACAGGGAGTTGAGAAGTCCATTGTATAATCGGTAAGATCAGGAGGCTTCGTTCACATCAAAGTTAAATACGAGGTCGCACGAAGTTAGTTGAAGGGATAACCCTTGGATACTCACCTAGAATTAGAGATATTTCTATGGATTTATTTTTATTCGGGGATCTTGCTAGTGCCCATACCTCTGTGAGAGGTGGTGCTTTCAAGGCTTTGGGCTTTGCTACCCTGCCCATATGATGATCCGAAATTTCAACTGCTTGCTTGTGCATCGGTTATACAATGGTTTATTAGTTGGTTGACTTAGGTATCTCATAGGTTACTTGCAGGGGTTATTTTTCTTGTACCCTGATTCAGATAAGGGTCAGACAACACATAGCCTTTATGGAGGATTACCTCTCCAAGGGGATCTGACCAACTGGTTGTTAAGCCCCTGAGGGACCTTATAGTTGATTTTGTTACCTCCAAACTTTAGCGGGGAGTCTCAAGTCCCTCCTGGACAAGACATACCTTCTTTTGCGAGGGAGGCCACTCAGCCACTTTAACCCATTTGCATGCATATTGGCCGTTTGACTTTTTGGTATTCTCTTTGACTACTAGTTGGCCATAAGATATATTTTTATTTGTGGAAGAGTCATAAGTCGTCATGGAGTCAGACCAACTTCCTCACAAGTTGCGTCGGTTGTTACAGTTACCACCGGTTTTTGAGTCCTTTCCTTCTAAAAGGCGTAGAGTTATCAGTAGTGGTACACACACATCCACTTTTCAGACTTGTGATCCCACAAGGGTGAGTATCGAGTCTAGTGTTTATAACAATGGGAGTTCTTCGACTCTCAATCCCACTATAATTAATGGCACTCCTTTGACACTTGCAGTCGCTACAGTTGTAGTGCCAGAGGCTTACATCAGTACTATGGCTCAGCATGTAGTTAATGCTTCATCTCTTGCCTCAAACCCTTTTGGGGGTTTTGGCCACTCTCCGAGTTACAATGTTCAGACCATCCCCATGGCTTCTATTTCATTTTCATATGGTATGCCTAACTTCACCTCGTAGTTTTCAACTTCCATCCCAGCTGTTGGCCATAACGCTAGCCTTGGAATTGGGGGAACTACACCTCCTTACACGCCTTTCCTGTTTGGTGGTTCTCATATTCCCCAAGTGAATCCTAATGTAGGGAGTGTCCCTATTCTTAACCCTGGGTCTAATCCTTCTACGGTTGAATGGAACAACCCAACTGGCGGACAAGTTACACCCTATATCCCTATCCCCTCGGTGACGATTATGACCAACACTTTTGGCATGACGAATCCACTTCAATCCTTCGGGTTCCCACCTAGAGGAGGTCAGTCTTACATGTTGGGCTCTCCTCAGCCTGGATCTAATCTAGTTGGGGGAATTTTTAACAACCCCCAGCTTGGATCTAATCCAACTGGGGGCAATTTTCATAACCCTTATCATAACATTCCTGCTGGAATGATGCCTAATCCATATTTTATGAATCATCCTGGAGGAGGGTCGTATAATTCCATACAAGGTTTTGGTCCTCACTAGAATCCTGTATGGAACGCAGTTCCTAATGCACAACCTTTAGTGGGAGGATGGGGTCAGGTGTCACAACCCCGTATTCCCTTTCTGGCCAAGCTTAATCTGTAAGATTTGTCTAAACTAATGAATGACCCAGTGAGTCATGACCCCACATGGCCCCCTATCCCTACCAAAATTCCATTAGACATTCCAAAGTTTGAAGGTAAGAATGGTGAAGACCCTGGTGATCACGTCACTACTTTTCACCTTTGGTTCTCATCGAATTCTCTGAACCATGATTCTATTAGGTTACGATTGTTTCAGTGCAATCTCATTGGAGTGGCGTCACAATGGTACATTGAGATACCTAGGGGGACATATGGGTCATTCCATCAGTTGGTGCTAGCCTTTCTCAATCACTTTCAACTGCCCATTCGTTATGATGTTGGCCTTGAAATTTTGTCAACTTTACACCAGGGTACTGACACTCACATCTCAGACCATATCCAGGAATGGCGTAGGTGAAGGTGATTGGTTAAGACTCCTATACCCCCGACATTTATTATAGAATGGTTCCTAAAGTATTTACACGCTCCTATTTCAAAGGATGTTTCTACTTTCGGGGTCTTCAGCGAGGAAGAAACTATCCTTAGAGCCCAACAATTTGATTTGATATATGCTCAGTCTAGGATGTTATACCACCTTCTTCCAGAAGCACCGCGAACAAATCACGATCCTAGACAAATTCTCGGACCTCATGCCGATGGAATTATAGGGTCCACCAATGTAAAATTCAAAAACTCGGCAATGAAGTTTGCCAAAGGACTAGCTTCGTCTAGATCCTTGAAACCCATCTAGTCGGCAGATGTACATTCCGTGCAATCTTCAAAAAACCCAAATGGTAACCAACAACTAGATGGGAATAAAAGGAAAGGTCGAAATAATCGTAAGGGTGGGAAGAATAATAATAAACCTAAGGACAAAGATAATAATGGGAAACCAAATGATAATGCTGGAGAGGGAAAGAAAAAGAAGCATAAGGTGAATTTTCCTTGTAAACTTTGTATCGATGACCACCTTACTCACTTGTGCCCCAAACTTGCATAGGTTGTGAGGCTTTTAAATATACTACACGTTGTGCTGAAAAATCCATTCCCACACAACCAACACTTAGCCTCGAGTTCTTCGAGTGATGGAAATGTGTCTGGTGGAAGTCAAAACCCACCATCACATGATGGTGATCGTGTTTGCATCAGTATGGTCGACGTAAAAATTGATATAGCCACCCGCTCTCGAGATTATATCTCTTCAAAATCTAGTACCAGCCTAGAAGCTCCTCCTCCACCCCCAGAGACAAACTTATAGATCGAGAAACCAAAGCCACTGCCTCATATTCTGAAAGGAGTACTCAAGTGCTCTACCCATAACCCTAATGCTAGAACTACCCAGAACTAATCTATTATTGATGATCTGGGCCAAACCCCTTGTGTGATGTCGGCTTTGGAGGTACTCTAGATATGTCCATCATAGAGGAATGCCTTACTCTCTGCCTTAGGAGCTCTATAACCTAGTGGCTCGAAAGTCATCAGGTTTGATGTCACAAATGTGAAGCCTCGCTTACCCTACCATGTGGCTATTCAAATCCACGTGGAGTATTCCAAGTATACTATCAAACAAGTTGTCGTTGATGAAGGTGTTGCCACTTGTGTGATGTCCCTGGTCTGTTGGAAAGTTATCAATTCTCTGACCCTTTCCAAGTCGTTGAACATGTTGACTACATTTGACAGTCATTCCTTACACACTCATGGTATTCTCCCCTCCTTTCCAGTCTAGTTAGGTGGGAATACGGTAGAGGTTGAAGTAGGGGTAGTTGATGCACTGCTCGATTATAAATTTTTACTAGGTCGCAATTGGACTATGCTATGGTCATTGTCATATCCTTTGTTATTCGTGTACTTTGTTTTCCTCATCAGGGGGAGATCGCGACGATCGACCAATTATCCTTTGTGTACCCTAGTCCTAATGCATATGTTGGACCGTCGATCCTTGTGATCAACAATTCTCAGCCAACAACTGAGAATATTGGTGTCGAAATGTATTTTTCCCTCATAGGTACTTTCAACTTCTTGGCACCAATTCACCATCTTTACACCATGTCTAGTAGGCCTGCTTCAGCAGAGAGGTCCATTCCTTTCCACACTTCCTATTTTAGTGATCCTTGGACCCTACCTTCTCCGAATTTATCGATTGAAGGCCAGTCGCATGATGGCATGGCTATGCCATTATTGACATCGAAGATTGCGTATCAAGCTATCCTTAACTCTTCCGCTGATCTTGATCTTGTTACCTCTCATATGGACGAGGAGGATCTCATTCTTAGGCCCGTATGGGCCACTTCGTTATCTTGTTCACATGATTTCTTAGATGAGACTTTGCCTTTGGACAAAGCCATCCTCAAAGCCATGAATGGTTCCGAGAGACCTTGGGATGACATGCATAATCGATCTTATTTTCTCCCAAGTCTTGAAAGAATCAAGCACGATGATTTTCGATCTACCTTGAGTGAGATAGTTGGTCACACCATGGTTCCACTTGATACGCACAACATTTATGCCAAAGGAAATATGGAAAGTATTTCTCCTACCATCTTGGTCGACATCTCTCGTACCCCTGGAAAAATTGAGAACGTAAATATAGGTGTAGATTGTTTGCCAGAAGATATTCGTATCTACACCAACCTCTTCAAAGAATTTCAATATGTATTTGCTTGGTCATATGAAGAGATGCCAGGGATCAACCCTCGTATTGTCGAACATGAAATCAGAACTTATCTGGATGCTAAACTTGTTCGACAACATCTTAGAGCTGTTAATCCTAGGAAGGCCCTCGCTATTAAGGCAAAGGTGGAGAAGCTACTTAATGTCAGATTCATATACCCAGTTCCCTTGATCGAATGGGTATCCAACCCCATTCCTGTGAATAAAAATCAAGAAACCATCCATGTGTGTATGGAGTTTCGTGACCTAAACAAATCTTGTCCTAAAGATAACTTCCCCATGCCTTTCATTGATCATATTCTCGATGAGTGTGCAGGAAGAGAAATATTTTCCTTTATGGACGGATTTTCAGAATCTAACCAAATCCAGATCAAACCTAAGGACCAACACAAGATGACATTTATATGTCCTTGGGGTACTTTTGCATAACGGAAAATGCCTTTCGGCTTGAAAATGTCAGAGCAACCTTCCAATGCGCCATGACTTTCGCTTTTCATGATCTCAATAATATAGTCGAAGCTTACGTCAATGATCTTTTTGCTCACTCTCGCAAGAGAGTGGATCATGTCACACACCTTATTCTAGTTTTTGAAACATGTCGTTACTATAGAATCTGGTTAAACCCTCAGAAATGCATATTTTGCCTTAGGTCTGGCTGTCTCTTAGGATTTTTAGTTTCTGAGACTAGGATCATGGTAGATCCTCTTAAGGTTGAGGCAATACTTCAATTTCCTCCCCGGAGAATTATTGTGGGGTTTTTCTACCGTACGGACTAGCAAGCTAGGGCTTTAAACTTGCATGCAGATCATGACCCTTCAAGAATAACTTTTAACCTCCTACCCAAACCTATAACCCTTTTTCTCAGGCAAACATGGGAAGAATCAACTAACCTTTTTATCGACGGTTGAAGTAGATCCTCTGTTGATCTTCTATCCTCTTGCTGCTGCTGATCCTTCCACAAAGCGATCCTGCAATCAAGACAAAACTACGCATGCATGCTACTAATCTACTAGAGGGTTAAAGATAAAACATAAATCAAATAAAACATATGAGATTCATGTATTCGGGACGGGAAAAGTATATTTTTCATTAATCTCAATATGAACCAACTTACAATGATTATAGAGACTGGCCACCGTTCCACGATCCTGATCTTGGGCTCCTCCTCTTCTTTTGTCCTCCAACTGCTTATGCTTGAACTTCTCCTAAAGCTTGAGGCAAGGCTAAAGGGTTGGGACAAAACAGAGTTGGCAATTTGGCAGAGTTTCTTTGCTATGATTTTTCCTCTCTTGAATAGTACCCCTACCCCTTCTTTTATAGGCTAGAAGGAGCTAGGGTTTTAGATGAACTCTCGGCCATGCATGGCTGGGAGTTCCAGTTAACTGACAAAAGGCTCTTCGTCTCGGCGGAAACTTCCCTGATTTTTTTCTTTGTTAGGTAAACACGGGCTGTAGTGGGCTAGCCCGCGGTCACCCGTGTGCAGTAGAAGGCCAACAAGTGGTCCAATGCGCCCAGTAAGAGGTTAGGGCGCGGGTTGCTTGATTTAAGTGGTTTTTTGAGGTTTTGTTAAGCATGGCTTTGGCTAGGAAGAGGCATGAGTTGGCCTGATGCCAGGTAAACCTGTGTGGTGCATTTTAGCGTTATAACAGATGCCCCCTAATGTGTGAGGTTAGAAGAGCATCTGATGGCCGAAATACATTACCAATTCTTTACCAATCTGTACTGATATGTTGAATTGGTGACTCCACTGGGGAAAGTCTTACTCTTAGGGTTTCCGGATTTGGTTAAAGATCTTTTGGGTAGTTCAAAGTATTTCAGTCTCTGTTTCTTTGTTTATTTTTTGTTGTCTGTTAGGTCAATGCTAGCAGGGAACCTGGTTATCAATACCAGTCTTCCTTGACTGACGCTTGACATTGATTCTCGGGACACACAAAGGTACCCGCGGCCTGCATAAGCCCTGCCCGTGGGTAACCCGCGCCCTAACCTTCTACAGCCCGCAGGTGACCGCCTGCTGTAGTGGTTTCAGTAGCGTGTAGAGACCAGGAAGCTTAAGAGGCAGTCTCCTCATCCCTGTCAGAAGTTTACCTTCTCAGGGGGCTTTCGGGATCCTGTCTGGGTCTTGATTAGTTTATTGTCTTGTTTTCAGTCTGCCTTATTGTTGTGGTTGTTCTTTGCATTTATTTTCTTTTTTGCAAATTTTCTTTTTCTGTTGAAGTAAAAGCATCCAAGCCTTTAGGAGACCCTGGTTGTCAATACCAGAGGCCTCTTTCAGGTCTGGGTTGCCTGTGTTTCATTTTTTCTCTGATTTTATACCTACCCGCGGGCTGATTCAGTTCTGAGTATGGGTACCCGCGTGCTATTGTATCTCAGGACGCGGTTGACCGCGGGTTGTCTCAGTGACAGTCGCGGGTCTATCTGGTTGCCTTTCAGACTGGGTGGGGAAGTCATCCCCTCCTGTGGTGAGAAGTGCTCCTTTCAGGGTTTGGAGTCTGGGGATGCACAGTCAGTAGGTTAGGGCATCTTATCCTTAGCCTATGTTTGTTAGTTGATGTTTTGATAGAAAAGACAAAAGAGAAAAAATATATGTTTTATGGTTTTTAGGAAAGTGTTAGAATTGGTGCTGTTGTGATTGCTTTGTTGCATTTTTGTGCCCCGATTCTGTTTGCGATCTGCGCTTTAAGCCAGAGTTTTCTTTTTATTCTCTTGGTTTTGTTCTTGTCATCATTTTTCCTTCTTGTGTTATTTTACAACGAAATAAAAAACA
>ML787619.1:267575-284752 GCA_009831015.1 Picea engelmannii
TAAAATCAAGTAGACTTTTCTGTTTGTAGGGTGCATACACTAGCTTAAGAATAGGGCCTTGGAATAGGTTGGAGAGTAAATTCTCCAAGGCCACCCAAACCAAACATTGGAGTCTATCAATAGGGAGTGTAGAAGTCCAGTTAAGGAAAGTTATTCAGGACCCCCCTCTAACACAGGGGCTAAACACGAGGTCGCGTAAGGAAAGGTAGCGGAGATAACCCCTCCAAAGCTGGACCGAGCGTTGTGGAGAACACATATAGAGGATCTGTTAAGGGATTCTGTCGTTAGCATTTGCCACGGAGCTTCATGGGTCTCGAATCCGTTCGAGGTCCTCAGTCGTCTTCCAGAACACTTGCTCTCGATACCCTTGACAGGTTTCGGGCTTGATACCCTGCTCATTGTGGTCTACCCGACTACCGACTGTACCTGTCTGATAGCTGTTCACATGCTGGCAAACTAGTTGCCAATCTTTTCTAGGGACATACACAGGTGACTGCGGGGGTATACCGCGGTACCTAGGACAGACATCGGACCAAAGCTTTGCAGAGTAGACCTGGAGGGTGCTTCCGTATTCGAGTTTCACTTGCACCGGTAAGGTACTCTAGTGTTGGTTGTTGTAACTGTTCTTCCTACTAGTTTAGTGCTTGCTTGATTTATCTTCTAGGGGCTTTCTCTTAGTGCGTGTTACTGTTTGTTCGTGTAGAATACCTTAGCGTGTCATGAATCTTCTCACATAGTGGAGGATTCAGAGCTCCACCGGTCACGAAGGCTTCTGGGCCTATCGTCGGTGATACTGGAGCCACCCCCTCCACCACTGAGGCGGAAGCTAGACCATCAAGGGTATTTTGAAGCAACCGGGGATTTTGAGCCCGAACAACCCCTCGAGGCATCGACCGCCAATCTTGGATCGGTTGAAACCTCAAACGCTGATTCTTGGCTAGACATTATTGTGCCAATTCAATTTTACGAAAGCCTATCAGCGCCTAACCCAGTTATGGAACAAATCACTTCCTCTGGGACTTCTTCCATTCCCATCACTGTTGCTACCACAGGAGAAGCTTCTCCTAACCTGCCGTTGTCGGCGGTTCGGGCCACTATGGTCTCGGCCGCTACTACGTCGCACAGTGGACCGTCCTCATCTATTGCGACGACCACACAACCTTACACACCTAGTGCGACAGGCGCTCCGTTTTCATACGGTATGCCTAGTTCAGGTACTTTTCCTGCTCTCACTTCCTCTATTTCACAGACTTTGGGTTTAGGGGCAGGGAGCTCAAACGCTTCTCTGCAAGGTCAACTCGGGGGAACTCATGTCCCTTTCAATGCTTTTCCTTACACTGGAGGTCATATTCCTCCGTCATCCCCGTCGCTTGGTGGATTGCATCAGCAGTCCGCCGGGCCAACTACACATATGAGTCTACTTGGAGCCGGGAGTCAAGGAATGCCTGCGCAAACTCTGCCAGTAGGTTCGTCACCATTTGTTTGGAACAGGACGTTTGGTAATAACACTTTCGCATATACTGCTTTCCCATTAGGGGGCACACCCATTTTTGGACAGTCTACGCCGGCACATGGTACTATTCCTGCGCTGGGGGCACATATACCATGACCTTTGAATTCAGGACAAGGATCCGTTCCTTCATCTAGAATGTCGTTCTGGGGCAATTCTTTCCACAGCCAATGGAACACCGGACAGACCTCTATGCCTCTCCCCATAGGACTGGCATGGGGGAATCCTTCCCAAAGTCCCTCAAATATGATGAACGCCCAACATCCTATGTCCTTCATGGGGAATCAGCAAATGATGTCTCCTAAAATGCAAAACCCTTACGCTGGTCAAGGCCAAGGTTTCTACCAAAACCCTGGCCAGCAACAAAACTTTTCCTGGCAACCTGGTGCCAGTCAAACCCCAGGACCCTTTTATCCTAGCTATCAGCAGCAACCTAAACTACCTTTCTTGACAACGCTACACTTGTCGGATTTAACACGGTTGTTGAATGATCCTATCTGTCACGATCCGCGTTGGCCTCCTATGCCGACAAAGTTGCCTTCGGACATCCCAAAGTTCGAAGCCAAGCCTAATGAAGATCCAGGTGATCATGTGACCACTTTCCACTTATGGTGTTCATCAAACTCACTAAAATATGACTCCGTCCAGTTGCGATTGTTTCAATGCACTCTTATTGGGAGTGTCGTGAAATGGTACATAGAGCTTGATCGTTCACGATATTCCCTTTTTGGCGAACTGGCTATGGCTTTCCTTAACCATTTCCAGTTACCTGTGAGATACGACGCCGGCACAGAGTTGCTAGCCAATTTCGAGCAGACGTCAGCGGACCATATCTCGGATCATATTCGAGAGTGGCGACCCCGAAAGAGCCTTATCAAGGTACCTGTCCCACCAGCATTCCTGCTTGAGTGGTTCCTCAAGTCTTTAGTTTCGTAGTTATCCAAAGACGTCGTAACTTCAGGGGTCTTCTCCGAGGAAGAGGCCATCATGAGGGCTCAACAGTTTGAGCTTATCTATTCTCAGTCTGGTCTATTGTACACCATCCTACCGGATGCACCACGATCGATTTTGGACAAAACCAGACAGAGAGCCAGACCACATGCTGACGGTATAGTTGGTTCGACACAAACCAAGCCCGCTAAGCAATTGACTAAACAATTGAAGCAGTTATCTATACAACACTCAGCGGCCAGCCAGACTCCTGCTTTGGCTGCTCCTCCTTCTCAAACGTCGGAAGTACACTCTGTATAGATGACTAACCCAAAGGCCAACCAACAGCCTGAAGGAAAGAAAAAACAATGCAAAAAGAGTAAGGGGGATAAGAAACCAAACGATAATGCTGGTGAGGGCACCACGAAAAAGAAGAGGGCGAGGTATCCGTGCAACCTTTGTGCGGAAGACCACCGAACCCATTTATTCCCTCGACTTGCAGAGGCCCAGAAGTTTGTCATGCAGCAACAACAAGCTGTGTTGAATAATCCCTTTCAACATGGGCAGAATTTAACTCAAGCGTCTGCAAGTGGTGAAGGGGGTAGCCAGGAAAACTGCCCTCCTCTTAATAATCCTTCTTCCGTGAACGTATATATGGTGAAAAGTAATGCTTTCATAACAACTAGAGAACATGATTATAGCAAACCAAGTGCCTCTGATAAGGGAAAAGAAGCCGAGATCCCATCTCTTCCTCTACAGATTGAGAAGACATTGGGTGAAACAATGACACGCATTCCAAAGGGTGCGTTTAAGAGGGCTTCTCACAATCCAAATGCAAGCGCCGCCCAAAACTACTCTGTGGTGGAGGATTTGTCGCAAACCCCTTATGCGATGTCTGCTTTGGAGTTCCTCCAAAGTTTCCCTGCTCAGAGAAAAGCCTTGTTGACTGCTTTAGGCTCTACTGAGACTTGTAACCCGGGAACGATCATGTTAGACACGACTGACTTGAAACCTCGTTTGCCTTACCACGTCGGGTTTCAGATAGTAGTGGCTTACCCCACGAAAACCTTTACATGAAATATCTTCCGCACAGTGGTAGACGAGGGTGCTTCGACTTGCGTTATGTCGTTAGCATGCTGGAAAGCCATTGGTCAACCTGAGTTGTCTCCGTCACCTACTCTTATCACTGCGTTTGATGGTCGTTCTTTCCGACCGCATGGCATCATCCCTTCTTTCCCTGTGCAGTTAGGAGGGAAGACCGTGTGCGTCGAGGTAGAGGTAGTCGATGCCCCCATCGATTACAATCTCTTGTTGGGTCATAGTTGGACTTATTCAATGCAAGCGGTGGTTGCTACAGTTTTTCGAGTCTTACTTTTTCCACATAAAGGCCGGATAGTGACTATTGATCAGTTTTCCTTCTCTCGACCTGATCCAGCCTTGGGGGCATCCACGGTTCCCATGGTAGATAATCCTCAAGCCGGTGTCGCTAACATAGGAGTTGGTTTGTGCCCATCTTTGATGGGTACTTTCGATTACCCACCTCCTCAAGGCGATGTCAAGTTTATCTCAACTCACCACAAGGCTGAGATTTTCCATGTTCCGTCGTTCTGCACGACTTACTTTGAGGATCCGTGGATTCTTCCTTCCCCATCAGACACGATGGATGTGACAGGGCACCCCGGCATGTCCATGCCCTTGTCGGCCACTGAAGTAGCGTACTCTTTAGTCCAGCAAGCTTCATCTACTCCCGATTCGACTCCTGCACAAGATTTGGATCCACTTCCAGGGCCTATCTGGGCTCAGGATTCTCTTGTTGACACCGATTCATTAGATTTAGTCTTGCTTTCTGATGAAGCTATAATCGAGGCAATGACTATTCCGGACAAACCTTGGGAAGATTTTCATCACAGATCATATTTCCTCCCAGAGTTAAGCCAAATTGAGGCAGGATAATTCACTACCACCATGACGGGAGATCAGCCATGTCCTATTAACCTCTTAGCTACACAGAAAATTTATGCTGAGGGAAATATGGTGACTATCGCTGCCACTATACCTATCAACATCTCCCGAAACCCTGGCGTCGTGGAGAATGTCTTTGTCGGAGCGGATTGCTCCCCCGAAGAGATTCAGATTTACACAGATATTTTCAAAGAATTTCGCAACGTTTTTGCCTGGTCTTACGAAGCGATACCTGACATCGACCCACAAAGGGTCAATCATGGGCTACCTTTGTTGTTTTCCAATCTCGCTTTGAGACCCAAAAGAAACATCCGGCGAGACTGTATTTATGCTTTTCGATCTCGTCCGGATTAACTGAGAAAAGTAACCATTATGGAGTCTTCTTTAAGCCCTTTTCAGACTCCTTAAAGATGAAAAGATTGCCGAGTGACCTTGTTTCTTCACACTCGTTAAATTGGTCCAGAAGAACGTTCCTTAAACGGGTCTCCTTTTAAGCCCTTTTAAAACCCTATAAACATGAAAAGATTGTCGAGCGATCTTGTGACCCTTCACGCTCGTTAAACTGAAATTTGAAGTCACATCTGTCCGGCGGTAGTTTACCCCTTTTTCGGTCCGGACGGTCAACTGTACGAACAAAGGAGCGCTCTATTGAATTTCCATTCTTTAGAAGGGTATCCTCAGGTATAATTTTATTCCTTTTTCGGGCCTGAGGGACTAAATTTACGAAAAAGAAATCCCCAGCGGAGTCGCCAATTCTATTGTGGGGTTTTTCTACCCTATGGACTAGCAAGCTAGGGCTTTAAACTTGCATACAGATCATGACCCTTCAAGAATAACTTTTAACCTCCTACCCAAACCTATAACCCTTTTTCTCAGGAAAACATGGGAAGAATCAACTAACCTTTTTATCGACGGTTGAAGTAGATCCTCTGTTGAGCTTCTATCCTCTTGCTGCTGCTGCTCCTTCCACAAAGCGATCCTGCAATCAAGACAAAAATATGCATGCATGCTATTGATCTACTAGAGGGTTAAAGATAAAACATAAATCAAATAAAACATATGAGATTCATGTATTCGGGACGGGAAAAGTATCTTTTTCATTAATATCAATATGAACCAACTTACAATGATTATAGAGACCGACCACCGTTCCACGATCCTGATCCTGGGATCCTCCTCTTCTTTTGTCCTCCAACTGCTTATGCTTGAACTTCTCCTAAAGATTGAGGCAAGGCTAAAGGGTTGGCACAAAACGGACTTGGCAATTTGGCAGAGTTTCTTTGCTATGATTTTTCCTCTCTTGAATAGTACCCCTACCCCTTCTTTTATAGGCTATAAGGAGCTAGGGTTTTAGACGAACTCTCGGCCATGCATGGTTGGGAGTTCCAGTTAACTGACAAAAAGCTCTTCGTCCCGGCGGAAACTTCCCTGATTTTTTTCTTTGTTAGGTAAACGCGGGTTGTAGTGGGCTAGCCCGTGTTCACCCGCGTGCAGTAGAAGGCCAGCAAGCGGTCCAACGTGCCCAGTAAGAGGTTAGGGAGCGGGTTGCTTGATTTAAGTGGTTTTTTGAGGTTTTGTTCAACATGGCTTTGGCTAGGAAGAGGCATGAGTTGGCCTGATGCCAGGTAAACCTGTGTGGTGCATTTTAGGGTTATAACAAGAATGATTAGACAACTTCAAGGTTTACAGGGGAAAGATAACTTTCTGCGTCGTTTTATAGTGAATTATGCCAATATCACTAAGGGTTTCATGTGCCTATTCAAGAAAGACACCCCGTTTATTTGGGATGACCGAGCACAAGAGTCTTTCGACACCTCAAAGAAATCCCTGGTATCATCTCCTCTATTGAAATATCCTGATTACAATAGAGATTACTTATTATATATTGCCACGTCTGAGGAGACGATTGGTATGGTTCTAGTTCAAGAGGATGATGAGCTCCATGAGCACACCATCTACTATCTTAGTCAAAATTTAGTCGGTCCTGAGATTAATTACTCTCATGTCAAAAAGATAGCTTTAGTTGTCGTTCACGCAGTCCAACGTTTACGACAATATATATTTCTTTTCAAAACCACTATAGTCACTGATGTTAATCCATTTCAATACGTCCTCAATAGTCAGGAAATATAATAAATGGATTGTCATCTTACAAGAATTTGATCTCAAATTTGCTTCAGCTAAGTCCAAGAACTCACTAGTTTTTTCATAGTTAATATCCGATTTCCCATGATTGGACGAGGATTTTATCCATGTCGATTCGTTTGCAGACAAACACATTTTCCTTGTCTCATCGTCCGACCCCTGGTATGGATACATTGTTTTATATATTCAAACCTTGAATTTCGCTCAACATCTCTCATGAGATGATCGACGATGAGTTAGATACCAAGACAAAAAGTATACCATCATCGGTGACACTTTGTATCGCCAAGGAATAGATAGTGTCTTACATCGTTTCTTAACTCACAAGGAAGCTGAGTTAGTCCTAAATGACTACCACAACGGGGCTTGTGGTGGTCACCTATCTAGGCTTGCGACAACCCAAAAAATCCTGCGAGTCGATTAATTCTGGCCCACCATCTTTAAAGATTTCATTGAAGTGATTAAGAAGTGACACCCATACCAGGCGTTCACTCAGAAAATGAGCTCACACCCAACCCCTCTTCACCCAGTCATTACCGTCGGTCCCTTCACCAAGTGGGGGGTAGATTTCATCGATTGCAAGCCAACTTCGGCTGGGGGGAATCAACACATCATCGTGGTTTTAGACTACTTTACCAAGTGGGCCAAAGCCATGCCTACTGTAAAATCCTATGGGAAGACTGTAGTCTTCTTCATGTTGAACCAAATTATCGGTTGATTTGGTATCTCGAGTGAGATTGTCACTGATCATGGAAGTCACTTTCAGAATGAAATGATGGTAGAACTAGGGTCTAAGCTGGGGTTTAAACATGGTCACTCATATCCTTATTACCCCCAGGAAAATGGGCAAGTAGAGGCCGTCAACAAGTCTCTCAGGACCATCTTGCAAAAAACTGTCAGTCGGAGTAATTCCAATTGGCACATCATGTTGTATCCTGTGCTTTGGGCGTACCGAACCTCGGTTAAGACTGCCACTAGTTTTTCCCCTTTTCAGTTAGTCCACGGTGTCGACTCAATACTTCCCATTGAATGCAAAATCCCTTCTCTCAAATTGGTAGTCGAGCTCCTACCTGACACTTAAAATTTAGAGCGACGCCTAGTGCACCTAGAGAGTCTTGACAAGCAATGTCGAGACACCTTTACGGCTATTGAGGTAAATAAAAAATGTGTCAAGGTTCAGTATGACAAGTATCTTTGTCCCTGGTTGTATACCGAGGGTGAATTGGTCATCTTGTATGACTAAGACAAAGAACCGCTAGGGGTAGGCAAGTTTAAACCCATGTGGCATGGTCCTTATATCGTGCGACGTGTTCTATAAAAAGGATCCTACGAATTGGAAGATTATGAAGGAAGAAATTGGCCGAGCCCAGAAATGGGCTCTACTTGAAAAGGTATTACACTTGATCCTAAGGCTTGGGCGAAACCCTTTGTATACTAATGTAAATTTAGTGTATATACATCTTTTTTATTTTTGTCTTCGGCTTGCTTATCGATTTTTCCCTTTTGGTTGGCAGATGTTAATGGAGTCTTCGGTCTACCTAGAATTCACAGATAGAGCTAGTCGTCATACATGGAACTTGGCTTCCTCTGCTTGGGTGATTTACTCACCCAAGGGTCTATTGGTGTCTTCAGGTGGCATATGCCTAGGGCCATCCACCAATAATGTGGCCAAATATAGCACTATGATAGAACTTTTGCATGATGCTATGTCACATGGTATTCTCTCTCTAGAGGTTAGCCTGGATTCTTAGTTAGTCATATGTTAGTTGAACGGACGTTACCGTGTGTCTGATCCAATGTTACTCAGTCGATTCCTATGGGTACGTCTTTTAGAACGACAAAATGATTTTATTACATACTTTCACATTCCTAGAAGTTCTAATCATGTATCTGATGCCTATACTAATTATGTTTTAGATTGGCATTTGTCACATTAATAAAGAAAATAACACCATTAAATCGATGTACAAATTGTAATATATGAGTAAAGCTGAAGATTCCTCTTTATATATTTCCAAAAAAGATGGTGTTTATATTACAAAATTGGGGCTAAAACCCTCAAAATACATATACATCTGATATACATGTCCCATGACATATACGTCTGTGGCACCAGATGTGTATCATGATAGAAAACCACGGTGTTTGCGAAATGCCGGAAGAGTCGTACCCATGCTCTAGGTACACCGACAACCTGCCGCTACATGGATTCAGGTAGATCCTTCACCTGAACCATAGGAATACTTTGTGTCAAATGAAACAGGTTACCCTGTATGTTGTGTAGGACTCTCTCTGCTTCTCCTCCCACTGCCTCATCTCCCCAGTGCCTCCACCTATGTCATAGGAATCCCTCTGGCCATTGTGGACCCACATATGCAATCACACAAGTATCGAGTTAATATTTAAAACACCATCCAAAAATATTTTTGTTTTCTTCAATACAAAAATACAAAAAAATGAAATATATAAAAAAAAGTTACCCATGGCATCTTAGGCAGATCTTGGTGGAAGCGACATATTAGGATCTCCTCTAAAATCTATTCCCGCATAGGGATAGTTGTCCAGAGCTATGATTTGTCTCCACCACCAGAAGAAAAAATCATCATTGTAGGGTGTCACCACCCTACCTCCCCCCTGTTGTCTCATGACCTCAATCCATCATGCCATAGCTAGATCATGTGGCCCTCTAGGAATGATCTCCACTCTATGTCCCAGACCTGGTACTTGCTCGAAAAAGAAGCTGCAAAGGATAGAGGCAAACCCGAAGTTTCTCTTCCCCCTCTGCTTGCACTCTATCAACTGACCTTTCATGTTGGTCAGTAGTGAGGTACACCAATCGTAGATGGTGGGTCTCGCACACTCCAGTGCATAAAACATAAGTGGTCTCGATGCTTGGTGCAAAGAGGCTGATCCTATGATCCTGGTAAGAATGAGAACAATAATCTTCAAGCTGAGGTTACCTATAGCCCGGATAAGGATTTGAATTCCCACCATGGGAGTCCCTACAACACAGTGGGCCTCGATGTATTCTTCAACCTTCATCCCACTCCCTTCCCTGCGTGACTTGAGGTCCACAACCTCTCCTCGACGTTAAAGTCCATTCAAGAAGTAGATGTCCTCTTCTTCGATCCTTAATGGTTTTCCATCAAGGATAAAGCTCTCGCTATTAGGATCCCAATATCCCACCATCATTTCCAACAACCTCACTTGGGCCCTCATTCCTTTGAGAGCCCAAAACTTGTATAAAACACATCTTTTTAAAGCTGCTTGAGCCACCGGATCTCGATCCACTGCTGCATCTACCTCCTCATGCTCTTTCTCTCTCCATTCCAACACCATCCTGCAAAAAAAAAATCATTTTTGAGTTAGAAACATATTGTTTTACCATTTGCGCACATATACCTGGTTTATTTACAAATAGTTGTGGGTAGGGCCTGATATACGCCCCCTATGGTTCACATAGAGGCATATAGATAGTCATATACGTGACCTATTCAGAGAAACTTGTGTATACCAAAAAACCCAATTTGCACCCTTAAAAACTAACAAAATAGAACCTAACTCAAAAATGTAAACCACTGAATTTGAAGAGGATGGGATGAAGATTTACCTGGTCCAGAAGGTGCGTGATTTCGTTTCCTATTGCTCCCGCAATTGATGTTTGAATTATGGAGGTGTTTTAGTCCAAATTGCAATATTTGGGTAAAAATGAAAATGATACAGTAAATTTTGATTTTATTACTATTTATAAGCCATTTTTTACACACTTGATATAGTTTTATGCTATTGTTTTATCTAATGGACTAATCCAAGAATGGTTTTAAGCTATTTTTTCTAGTTTCGACTCGATTTTCTTGTGGATTTCAACATCATGGTTGATCATTCGTCTCCTCGGGTAGGTATATTCATAACCCAGCATATAAGATAGGTATCTACTCCATCGTTCATTTTTTTTGCATTATCCTTCGACTACCACTTTTTATGCCTTAGGTACAAACCCATTTATTGCAATGCATAAACCTCCATCTTCTATTAATAGCATTGTTAATAAATTGTTGACACTTACCAAACATGGGTAACCTAGTTAGAACCTCTTTGTCATTTGGTGCCCATGCGGAGTTTTTTTTCCTTAGGACCGGAAGTCCATTATAATTCAATATGTGACTTTACAATGAGCCTCATTTCTCATTCATGCACGTGCAACCTTATTACCCACGGACTCCCAATAACGAGTCTTAGTTAATCTCTTTTCCAACTCGTCTAAAAATTGAAAAGATTGTCGAGTGAGTCGTCCCTTTCACACTCATTAAAATTGGATTTGAAAGATCATGAGTCCTATTTAATCTCTTTTCCGACTCGCTATCAAAAATAGAAAAAGATTGTCGAGTGATCTTGTCTTTTTCAAACTCGTAAATCGGATTTGAAAAGACGTCTATTTGGCACAAGTTTACCTCTTTTTCACACCAAATAGAATAAAAGATATAAAAAAGGACATTTTTTGGCGTTAAGTTGTGATTGCATCTCATGCCCTCACTTGTTGTATTGAGCCTTTAGCCGGTTCTCACTTTGTATTATAAACCATTGCCTAAGTAGTTTTCATCCTCAACCAAGCAAAGCCTTGTTTTTATCCTTCGTAATTTGACACCCTATACCCTAGAGGGAACATCACCCCGAGTGTCCGTCTCCCGCATGCATTTCCTTGCATTGAGCATAGTTACGTTCCACTGCTGGAACTAGTTTTGCTTACTTGCGACACTCATTCCCTCCTCTATATCATAGCATTCATTTGTTATGAAAAAACAAAATTAGATGGGAGGGAAGGGAATACTATATTGTAATTGGCAGCAGTCGTGTCACCTTTGAACAGAGCACAAAGTTATTGAGTCCTTGTGTCATCATAATTTTGGGTTTAGCATGGCCTTAGGAAGCTGATCTCGCTACAAAGTTTTCTCTATCAACTACTTACTCTTCCATTCCCTATAGAGAACGTTATTGATGCCTCCTGCATCTAATTGTCACATCATTGAGTCCATGCTGGAGGAGTCCACCATATGTCTCATGCTCTTGTTCAAAGGAAGTCTATCAACCTGTGTCGTCCACTCCTCACAAATCTTGACTTTACATGTCGGCCATACCCTCAGTTTGTCTAATAATCACATGATACTCTGGTCTTATCATGCGCCCTGGACCTACCTTCATCATTGGTACGTCACCTTGAACCCATAAATTGACATTTCATCATTGGTCGTTCACTATGTGGTTTCCCTTGTGTTCGACGGCAAGACATCTATTCACACTTTGGGATTCATGCAGTGTCTTGGATTCCATTATCCTTATTGGTGGTTTCCTTGCCTTTGTCAACAGTTTTCATCATTGGCTGCTATTAAGAGGGTCTTTTTTGTGTATCGCTTACATTTGGCACACGTGAAAGACGCACAAGGTTTCTGGTTCATGAACATGTTCTTCATCTGATATCCACCAAATCATGAAGCTCCTACTTTGTTTCTCATGCTGACTGATGAGAGATGCCTTAATGCTCTCCTTTCAACGGGTCTCTTTCCATCAACTTCAGCTCATTTATTCTGGATATGGGACCTAGAGTTTTATGAGCACCTTGAGGCTTGCAATCATTAGTGGCAAGATCTCTCACCATTGACAGATGGGAATACATCAATGTCTCCTGATCAATGGATATCTCAATATTAGACACCAACTCATTTATTCACATTTGTAGAGATATACTCGGTGCCTTGATACCTACTTTCATTATTGGTAGGATGTCTCGCGTTTGTTAACGGTATACTTCAATGACTGGTAATAAAACGATGTCTCATTTTGTTCAACCTCAACTCATTTGTTCACATGATGTAGACTTGCACCATTGTGTTGTGAGGGAAATCTCCTTACAGACTAGCAAATAGGGTCAGACTTTGCATGCAGATATGACCTATAGAAAATCTACTTTCTACCTTCGTCCCCAGACTTAAATCCCATTTCTTTTTAGTAAATCCATGTCTGGATCAACCTACCTCATTCTGGGCATTTGATGTTGATCCCTTGTCGCACTTGACTACTTTTTCACGGTTCTCCTTTCCAATGTTGACCTGCATACCAGACAAGAAACAACTACACATGCATACTACCTATAGAATAACAGGTTAGAAATTCAAACATGTACTTAGCAAATTATGAATAACTCATGAATTGGGATGGGAAAAGCACTTTCTATATTACTTTGAATGAGTCAACTTACAAAAGTTGAGACCAGCCACCGCTCCGAGAACCTGATCCTGGGCTCCTCTTCGACTATCCTCCAACTGCTTTTCTTTGTATCTCCTTTGGCACAAGGAAGGCTGAAGGGTTGGGACAATGGGAATATGCAAATGGGCAGATTTTCTTTTCTATATTTTTCATTCTCCAAATGGGACCCCTACCCCTTCTTTTATAGGCTAGAAGGAGCTAGGTATTTGGATGAACCCTCGACCATGCATGGTCGGGAGTTTCAGTTAACTCACCCATAGCTTGTGTGTTATGTCAACAACTTTCCTTTTTTCGTGATTTTGTCGGTCCACGCGGGTTGATTTGGGTCAGCCAACGTATACATGTGTGCAGTAATGGATTAGGGCACGTGGGCCTTTATAAAAGAGGTTTTTTAAAGAGTTTTCTAGTAGTGCTTTAGCAAAGAAGGGATATGATATGGCCTGATTCCAGGTAAGCATGTGTGGTGCAATTCAGGGTTATAACAGATGCCCCCTAATGTGTGAGGTCAGAAGAGCATCTGATGGCCAAAATACATTACCAATCTTTACTGATGTGCTGAATGATTGAGCCCAAGGATCAGGAACCGGGAGGTGTCGTCTGCAAAATAAAAAATGTCTCACTGAGGCAGGCATACCCTTGCTTGGGATAAGTAGAAACATGGCTACCAATCAAATACACTGTAGATCCATGTCATATAACTATGTAAAGAATAGCCGCGAACAATACACAACGGAGCTACATCTCGAAATAAAAAAGATATGAATATAGAGTATCCATCTTCTAGAAGCTAATATGGCCTGATGGTTGGAGATGAGATCTTCAGAGCTCGAGAAACAACTTCAAAATCTTCAAAACTCAGGTAGGAGTGTACGACTGCACTACCCATAGGTCTTCGATGGCTCGTCGATCTTGGACTTGATAATCTTGATGATCAGACTGGAGGCTTCAGTGATTTCGAACAAGGAAATGATTAGATGTTCAGGATGGCCGGGTATCAGGGCAAGAGACATATTGCAAAGGGTCCGACTCAGGTTTGGTGACAAACTTCCCTTGGACAATCACACGACAAATGATAAGACTAAGGCAGCATGGCATTAATCATAAGTCTACGAAGCAGAAGGCAACACAAACTCTCCATATGTTTGGAAGGATAACCAAACGGTGGAGGACACAACTCTATATAGTGAGAAAAAGCTTCTTAAGGTCGTACTACATCCCATAGTCTGATGAACAGATGAAAAGATGTGCTTTATCCAAGGGTGACTCATTATCTTGCCAATAAAGAAAATACTTTTCCCTTCCTCTTTTTGGGGTATATTTGATTTTTTTGTCATTTTCAATAGTTGTGGAAAAAGAATAAAGGAATATTACATTACAAAGGAGGAACAAGTGTTGCAAACATACAAGTTCAAGGCACAAGGACAAGACTGATGTTCAAAATAATGATACTCGAGAAAAAATCCTCCGGGGGCCAGGGTGTTAAAATGCAGAAGCAAACTGTTACAAGGCTGATATATAAGGTATGCAAATGTGGTTAACAAAACACACAATGGTAACATCCTTCGATGTAAGTTTAACGAGCCCAGAGAAGGTAAAATCAATGGTTTTTCATATTTAGAGAGTCTGAAAAAACATAAAAGGAGACTCCATTAGGGTACCTTTTTCGAAGGTAGTCTAGTCGGTTTGAAAAAGGGGTAAACTAGCACTGACAAGATGTCTATTCAAAACCATTTTAATGAGTGTGATAAAGACAATATCACTCGGCCACTTTTTAATTTTTAAGGAGTTTGAAAAAAGCTTAACTATGGACTCCGTCAGGAATGGTCTTCTGGACCAATTTAACGAGTGTGAAAGAATAAGGTCACTCGACAATCTTTTCAATTTTAGGGAGTCTAAAAAGAGATTAACTATGGACTCTGTTGGGGTTCCTTCTTTGTAACTTTAGTCCCTCAGGCACAAAAAAGGGATAAAATTATACTTGAGAGTACTCTTCTATAGAGCTGAAGTTCCATGGAGTATACCTTTGTTCGTACAGTTGACCGTCTGGACTGAAAAAGGGGTAAACTACCGCCGGACAGACGTGACTTCAAATTTCAGTTTAACGAGTGTGAAAGGCCACAAGATCACTCGACAATCTTTTCGTATTTAGAGGGTCTAAAAAGGGATTAAAAGAAGACCCATCATTTTTTGGGAGTCCTGAGGGTGAGGTCAAGAGCAAAGAAGAATCATGCAAATGAGGCTCAAACTCATATTCAGGAAAGACTATAAGGACTCCTGAGCCTATAGTTTTTTTAGAGATAGCATGAATGCCATAATGCAACCAGGATCTACCTAGGGCATCCATGTTCAGGTAAGCTCTACCACCAAGTTGTGACACTTCTAAAATAGAGATGATGGTTCTGTGTCAAAACCTGATGTGATTGATCCTATGGCAAAGGAAAAAATACAACGAGATACAAAAATTCGGGTAGAAACCGAACCTATATGCTCAAGTTGATCGTCAGAAAATTTTTCATGGACCATCGAAAATTACTCAAAACTCCCAAAAACTATCCCAATACCCGATCAAATCCCTCCGATGTAACTCATGAATCACTCTAAATGGTTTTTGGTATAAAGAAAATGATAAGGGAGGCCAAAAAAGTGACAAAAAGAGGCCAGAATGTCTATAAATAGAAGCTAGTAGCTCATTATCACCATTGCTGATTTGGAAATTGACTCTGGAGCCAAAAGACCCCCTTTGATAAAAGTGGTGATTCCGGGAGCTACAGTGGACGAAACGAACTTCCGTCTGGACCAAGTAAGTACAAACTCCCCTATCTAGCTATTCAATTCTCTATTTTTGCTTTGCATTTCATTTTTTGGGTGGGCGTCGACCTTTAAAAGGTCGACCCTAGGTCCACGCAGGGTGTCTCTGTACAGGCCGCATGTACACTCGGGCAAAGTAAAACTTGCCCGCGTGTACAAGCGACTGTCACCTAGAAAACACGTGTGGACCGCCCTTTATAGACATACAAAAAAAAAGCACTCACTCACCCTCCTAAACCTTGTTGTTTTGGCAGGATGTATGTCCAGTGGAGGGAAAGGGAGCATGAAGAAGTTGGTGAGTTGGTTGCGGTAGATCCGAATGCCATGGCTGCATTAATGCAATGTGGTTTGTTAAAGTTATTCGTATGTCCGTTTATATGGGCACAACCGAGGCTAATGAATGCCTTGGTTGACTATTGGCACCCTGATGTAGAGGCTTTCATGCTAGAGGGGCAATCACTGGTGCCCACCACTGAGGATATCACTTTTTGACTGGCCTCTCAAGGAGAGGGGAACCAGTCAATTTCAGGACATTTTCGTCAAGGCCGCATAACATAGAAGAACTGATATCCCTATACTGTGAGGCTGGGACAAACCATTTGAGCTCCCAGGTGCGTATAAGAAAGATCACTAACCTATCGCTGCAAGTGATATTATTGCTCATTGGGCAGATTACCAGTTCAACGGCCTTGCATCAGGCGTCCTGTGCGCAGATGAACTATGTTTTCCAGTGCTTGAATGCACAAATTTTCGATTAGAGTACTACACTGCTGGAGTGTATGAAGAGGCAATTGACAGGTTTCCATCAGCAGACACAGAGGAACTTTGTGTTCGATACTATTTTGTGTTCGTTCTTTTTCGAGAGAGTTCCGATTTTTAGTCCTCGGGTAGTGGTACGAGGACATCAGGCCTCTTTTCCTGCTATGTGTAGATGGACAGTATTACTAACGTGACAGGGTGGTGGAAGGACCAATGAGTCCTTCGATGATGAATTTTTTGCATGGTTTTCATGACAGATCCCGGTTATAGAGGACTACCCCTATGCCAGGATTGATTTTTCGAGAGACTCGGAGATACTAGTACCTCCTGGTGAGGAGCAAGGGGAGATGGGTAAGTCTCCACCTTTGCAGTTTTTTTTTGTTGTATATGTAATTTTTATGTCGTTTTTGTTATATATCATCATTTTTTTATATGCCAGAGTATTTGATGGATATACGTTTGTTGCATGCAGATGTGGGACCAGTATGACCTACTGATTATGCAAGGAACAAGCGTCGTCCTCGGCCAGGGGCTGCAGCCGCCACTACCGGGGGACCAACAGTAGCAGGAGAACTCCCAGCTGGGGAGGCTGATGTTGGATCATGTTGTCATTGATGCCAATGGTTTGATTGATTGATGTCATTAATTGATGTCAAAGTATTGATTGATTGATGATTGATGTAATATAATATGTATTTTCCTTGATGAGAATGCATAGATGAAGATGGATCAATGAGTTGTCATTGATACATGATGAAGATGGATCAATGTGGTTCCATTGGTATATGATGCATTGTTGGAA
>ML787619.1:290979-314150 GCA_009831015.1 Picea engelmannii
GTGTACTGTGTATGTGTATGATTTTTCATTTGTTCATTGCTTATTTACTCTGCAGTTATTGGATAATAATGCTTCATTGATATAACACTTGGATTATATGGTTAAATTTCTCTATTACTGATTCACCCCCCCTCTCAGTAATCTAACAGCTGAGAGGGTACATAGAGGAGTTGAGTGGAACTTTACTGCACTCACTCGCATAGTCCCGATGGCAGAGATTGAGGACCTGCCGCCATCCATGCAGCATCATGTAGTGGGGGCACCTCGGATGTGGGTCAGATTTTTCAGGCATTTAGCCCATGCTGTGGACCAGTATAACAGGGCCCATAGGCCCTAAACCTATTTAGACATTTTGTGTTCCACGAGCACTACTTGTATATATTTTTTTAGGGCATAAGCCCTGTGACTTGTTATTGGTCCTATTTTTGAGGTGCTTGTGTCCATCTATGTACTCTTGTTACTTTATGATATTATATATGGGTTTTTTTTGTTTTTTTTTGGTCTTTTGTGTCTTATGGATCATGTGTACAAATAATGTATTTACATTCTTATGTTAATGTTCTTTCATATGTGTGAAAGATGCCAATCTAAAATTTGATTAGCTATAGTATATGTAACTTGGTTTAATCTCCTAGGAACATGAAAATATGTAATATAATCAAAGTTTCGTTCTAAGAGACGTACCCTAAGGAATCATCGGTGTAAAGTTGGATCATGAACCTGGTATACTCTGTTTAACTGAGACACAACTAGTTGAGCGTCGAGATAGACCCGGAGATGAGAGATACCCAATGAAAAAGCGTCACAAAGTAATTCAATAACTGCACTATACTCGACGACATTATTTGTGGTGTCACCTAAGCATATACCTCAGGAAGATAACAACTGGCCTTGAGGTGTAAAGATTACCCAAGTTGCGGAGGCAAGCCTCCGAGTGTGTCGACTAGCACCGTCTGCATACCCAACAAACACTTTGGAATCACTTGACATCTTCCACAGTGAAAAACGATAACATCAATGATATGTCCATAACACTTAAAAGAAACTAAAAAGTAATAGTACAAAGACTATACATATGTTACAAAAAGTTACCCATAGTGACCTACCTATGAGTAATACTTCTTGAGGTAGAGCCAATTTCTAGGCTCCGCCAAAGCATTCCCTTTGAAATCAACCAGATGATAGGCACCCTTTTTTAATACCTCTTTTATGATGAAAGGCCTGAACCACATGGTTTTGAATTTGCCTACCCCCAGTGGGTCCTTATCTTGGTCATAGACTATGACAAGGTCACCTTTAGAGAAAATCCGAGGATGAATGAACCTATCATATTGACACTTGACCTTATGTTTGTGAGCCTCATTGGCCAGGGCCGCATCACGAAGTTGTTCATTGAGATGCTCAAGGTATACTAACCGTTCTTTGAGTGGAGAAGTGTTTGGAAATAGTTGTACTACAAATTTTAGAGACGGGATCTGACATTCGATGGGAAAGACTGCCTCTAGCCCGTAAATGAGTTGAAAAGGTGAGAAATCGATTACAGTCTTAACAGATGTTCAGTAAGCCCATAATGTCGAGTATAACATCAAATGCCAATTTGACTTGGCTGAGTTGATAGTTCGTTGTAGAATAGTCTTAAGAGTTTTGTTTACAACTTCCACCTGCCCATTGGCTTGGGGGTAGTAGGGTGATGAATGTTCTTGCCATAACCCAATCTTTGATGTTAATTTGGTCATCATCTGATTTTGAAAGTGACTGCCATGGTCAGTGACAATCTCCCTCAGGACATCGAACCTTGCTATGATCTGGTTGAATAAGAAGATAGTTGTAGTCTCTCCATTATCTTTAAACATTGGCATAGCTTTGACCCACTTTGTGAAGTAGTCTACAGCTATGATGATATAGCAGTGCCCCCTTGCTGAAGGGGGGTTGCAAGTAGTGTAATCAATCCCCCACTTGGTGAAGGGACCAACTGTGATGACAGGAAACATGGGAGCGGGATGCACCCTCATCTTCCGAGAGAAGATTTGGCACAGATGGCACTTCTTGACCGATTCGATACAATCTTTGATAAGTGTTGTCCAGAAGTAACCTGCTCATAGAATCTTTTGGGTTGTTTCCAACCAAGACAAATGACCGCCACAAGATCTGGTATGGAAATCATTGAGCATGAGAATTGCGTCCTCATGAGTGAGACATCGGTGTAGGATGCAGTCTACACCTCTCCGATACAACGTATCATCGAGTATGAGATAATTCTTAGCTTGATGGTGTATACGTCAATGCTCATCACGAGAAGCAGAAGTGGGGCACTTCAAAGTCTAGAGATAGATAAGTATATCTCCATACCAGGGATCCAAAGATGTGATCAAAAACATATCTCCTCGGATAGGCGATTCTTCAGGAACAACATCACCTGACTCAACCAGAAGTTCTGAAATAAGCTCTGCGAAGACCAGTGACTTTTTGGACTTTCCTGAAACGAATTCTAAGTCTAACTCCTGGAGGATGACTATCCATCTACTGATTTTTACGCCTATTACCCATTGTGTCAACATGTACTGGAATAGATTCACGACAACAATGACAGTGGTATTGTGGAACAGAACGTAATGACGGAACCGTTGGACAGCATGAACTGCTGCCAACCCAAGTTTTTTGATATGAGAATAATTGAGTTTCGATCCTATGAGGCCTTGGATCAGGTAATAGATCACGTATTCTGAGAAAAAGTCATCTTCGTGAACTAGAACCATGCTAATGGTTGACTCTGCTACAACCAGATATAATAAGAAATCTTTGTTATAGTTAGGTGGCTGGAGCAGAGGGGAAGTTGTGAGGGCATATTTTAATGCATCGAAAGAGTGTTGAGGGGCATCGTCCTAGTAAAAAGGAACGTCTTTCTTCAGTAAGCGCATAAATCCCTTGGTGATTTCAGCATAGTTGGCGATGAAGCATCATAAAAAGTTTGCCTTGCCTTGCAGACTCTGAAGTTGAAGGATTGTGCATGGGGGGGCAACTGGATTATTGCCTCCACCTTGAGAGGATCGGCCATGATCCCTATTGTTGATACGATGAAACCTAACAAACATCCTGAAGTTACGCAGAAGCTACACTTATTTGGATTCAAGTGAATTCGAAAGTAGCGACAACGTTCGCAGACAAGTCTAAGGTGTGTGGGATGATCCGTTCTCTTGCGAGATTACGATGCTAAATCATCTAGATAGACCTCGACTATATGCTTGAGGTCATGGAAAGAAAAAGACATGGCCCACTGAAAGGTTGCTCCAGCATTTTTAAGACCAAAAGGCATCTTACGATATGTGAATGTACCCCAAGGACAAATGAATTCCATTTTGTGTTGGTCTTCGGGTTTGATTTGTATTTGATTATATCGCAAAAAACCATCCATGAAAGAAAAGTCTTCGTAACCAGCACATTCATCAATGATCTGGTCTATGAATGGTGTTGGAAAATTATCTTTGGGACATGCCTTGTTCAAATCACGGAAATTGGTACATACACGAATCGTGCCTTGTTTTTTATTGACCGGCACAAGATTTGACACCCATTGAGTCAAATGGATAGGATAGATAAAATCTGCCTTTAGCAATTTCTCAACCTCAACCTTAATGGTTGCTTCTTTCTTAGGATTAACTGGATGAAGCTTCTGCCAAACAGGCTTGGCATTAGGATACATTGTAATCTCATGTTCAACTATTTTTGGATCAATACCGGGCATTTCCTCATAAGATCAGGCAAAAACATCACGGAATTCTTTGAAAAGATCTGTGTAGATTTGAATCTCTTCGGGGGAGTAGTCAGCTCCGACGAAAACATTCTCCATGACGCTAAGGTTTCGGGAGATATTGATCGGTTTAGTTTCAGCGATAGTTGTCATATTTCCCTCAGCATAAATTTCGTCTGTAGCTAAGAGATTAATAGGGCATGACTGATCTCCCGTCATGGTCATCGTGAATTCTCCTACTTTGATTCGTCTTAACTCTAGGAGAAAATATGATCTGTGATGAAGATCTTCCCAAGGTTTGTCTAGACTAGTCATTGCTTCGATTACTGCTTTGTGAGAAGGCAAGACTAATTCTAACGAATCGGTGTTAGCGAGAGAACTCTGAGCCCAAATAGGCTCTAGAAGTGGATCTAACTCTTGTACAAGAGTCAGATCAGTTTTAGGTGAATCTTGCTAGACTAAAGAGTACGCTACTTCAGCTGCAGATAAGGGCATGGACATGACCGGTTGCCTTATCCCATCCATCGTGGTCGATGGGGAAGGAAGTATCCACGGATCCTCGAAGTAAGTCATGCGGAATGACGAAACTTGAAAAATCTCAATCTTATGGTGATTGGATATAAATTTGATATCACCGTGAGGGGGTGGGTAATCGAAGGTACCCATCAAGGATGGTCACAAACCAACTCCTACGTTGATGACACCTGGTTGAGGATTATCAATCATCGGGACTGTGGATGCCCCCAAAGTAGGGTCAAGTCTGGAGAAAGACAATTGATCGATGGTCACTATTCAAGCCTCGTGTGGAAACAACAAGACTCGAAAAACTGTAGCAACCATAGCTTGCATAGCATAAGTCCAAATCCTTCCTAACAAGAGGTTATAGTCAAGGGGATCATTGACTACCTCTACTTCGACACACAGGGTCTTCCCTCCTAACTGCACGGGGAAATAAGGAACAATGTCATGTGGTTCGAATGAACGACCATCGAAAGTAGTGAGCAAAGTAGGTGATAGAGACAAAACGGGCTGGCCAATGGCCTTCCAACATGCCAATGACATAACACATGTCGAGGCGCCCTCATCAACCACCGTGTAGAAGATATTTCGAGTAAAAATTTTTGTGGGATAAAACACTACTATCTGAAACGCTACATGGTAAGGAAGACGAGGTTTTAAGTCAGTTGTATCCAACATGATTGTACCCAGATTACAAGTCTCGGTAGAGCCTAAAGAGATTAACAAGGCTTTCCTTTGAGAAGGGCAGCTTTGGAGGACTTCCAAAGTAGACATCGCACAAGGGGTTTGTGATAAATCTTCCACCAAAGAGTAGTTCTGGGCGGCCCTTACGTTTGGGTTATGAAAAGATTTTTTAAATGCACCTTTAGGTATGCGTGACATTATTTCTCCCAACATCTTGTCAATCTGTAGAGGAAGAGATGGAAGGTCAGCTTCTTTACCCTTCTCAAAAGTTCTTGGTTTACTATAGTCGTGCACTCTAGTCGATATAAAAGCGTCACCCCGAACCATATATACACTCGTGGATGCGGGGTTGTTCAGAGGCGGACATGGTTCCTAACTGCCCCCTTCGATGCTTGCAGAGGCTTGAGTTAGATTTTTCCCATGCTGAAATGGATTATTCAACACAACCTGTTGTTGTTGTGTCACAAACTGTTGGACCTCTGCAAGTCGAGGACATAGATGGGTCAGGTGGTCTTCCGCGCACAAGTTGCATGGATACCTCACCTTCAATTTTTCAGTGTTGTCCCCGCCAGCACTATCGGTGGGTTTTTTATCCCCCTTACCCCTATTTCGTTGTTTTTTATTTCCTTCAGGCTGCTGGGTGGCCTTTGGGTTAGTCGATTACACTGTGTGTACCTCTGACATTTGGGTAGGGGGAGTAGCCAAAGCAGTAGTTTGACTGGACGTTGTGTGTTGTATAGATAACTGTTGCAACTCCTTCGTCAATTTCTCAGCGAGCTTTGTTTGTGCTGAACCAACAATACCATCGGCATGTGGTCCAACTCTCTATATAGTTTTATCCAGTATTGAACATGGTGCATCTAGCAATATGTTGTATAATAAACTAGACTGAGAATAGATGAGCTCAAACTGTTGCACCCTCATGATGGCGTCCTCTTCAGAGAAAACTCCTGACATCACGACGTCTTTGGATAACTGTGGGACCAAATACTTAAGGAACCACTCAAGCAGGAATGTTGGTGGGACTGGCACCTTGATTAAACTCTTCTGGCATCTCCATTCTCAGATGTGATCAGAGATATGGTCCATTGTTGTTTGTTCGAAATTGGTCAGCAACTCTGTGCCAGCATCATATATCATAGGTAACTGAAAATGGTTGAGTAAAGACATTGCCAACTCACCAAAGGAAGAGTATCTTGAGCAATCGAGCTCAATGTACCATTTCACGACACTCCCAATGAGAGTACGTTGAAACAATCGCAACTGTATGGAGTCATCTTCCAATGAGTTAGATGAGCACCAAAGATGGAAGGTAGTCACGTGATTGCCTGGATCTTCCTTAGTCTTGGCTTCGAACTTTGGAATGTCCGAAGGAAACTTCATTGGCATAGGAGGCCAATGTGGATTGTGACAAATGGGGTCATTCAACAACCTTGTCAAATATAGCAAGTGAAAATTTGCCAGGAAAGGTAGTTTGGGTTGTTGGTGATAACTTGGGAAAAAGGGGCCTGGAGTTTGACTGGCACCAGGTTGCCAAGAAAAGTTTGGCTAATAGCCTGGATTTTGGTAGAAACCATGGCCCTGGCTAGCGTATGGATTTTTCATATGTGGAGACATCATCAATTGATTTCCCAAATAGAACATACATGGTTGGGCATGCATTATATTCGAAGGACTCTGGGAAGGATTGCCCCATGGTGGTCCCATGGGGATGGGCATAGTAGTTTGTCCAAGGTTCCATTGATTGTGGAAAGAATTACCCCAGATTGGCATTCCGGATGAGAGAACGGATCCTTGCCCTGAATTCTAAGGTCCTGCTGTGGAAGAAGTTCCTAGGTTTGCCCCCTGTGCAGGAATAGTACCCTCCATAGGAGTAGTTTGTCCAAAACTGGGATTGCCCCCAGTCGGGAAAGTGGCAGATGAGAAGGCGATGTTGCCAAACATTCTGGCCAAAGAAAACGGTGTTGAACCTACCAGCGTACTATGCGAAGGTGGTCCTTGACTCCCTGCTCCAAATAAACTATGGTATATAGGTTGCCCAGCGGACTGCTGATGTGAGCCATAGAGTGAAGGGGACGAAGGAGGGATATGACCTCCTCCGTAAGGGAAGGCATTAAAAAGAGCAGGAGTGCCCCCGATGTGACCTTGCAAAGGAGCCCTAGAGCTGCCTGCTGCCAGACCTAAAGTCTGTAAAGTGGAGTAAGAAAGTACAAGCCTTGTACCTGAACTAGGTATCCCGTATGAGAACGGAGGGCCTGTCACACTTGGTGTGAAAGGGGTTGTGCCCGCCGCCAAAGATGGGATCGGACCACTATGTGATGTAGAAGTGGTCGATACCATGGTGGCTTAGACTGATGATGGTGGGTTAGGAGGTGAAAAATCTCCTGTGGGGACAACCGTAGTGGGAATGGAAGAATTCCCAGAGGGAGTAACAACATTTGTTTCCATTGCTGTGTGCAACACTGTCTGGCGCTCATAAAATTGGATTGGTACGATGAAAGGTGCCAAGAAATCAGTGGTTGGGGTTTCAACCAGGCTAAGAGCATTTGCTTCAAGGTCCAAAATGGTCAATTCCTCCGGTTGTTGGTCGGGCACAATTGCTTGTAACCTGGTCACTTCAAAAGACCCTTGTTGGTCTAGCTTTCACCTCAATGGTGGCGGGGGTGGCTCTAGTGTAAACGGCGGCAGGCCAAGAAGCCTTCATGACCGGCGGAGCTCGTGATCCTCCACTGTGTGAGAAGATCAAAGACACTCTAAGGTAGTCTAAATGCTCAAAATTAACACACACTAAAAAAGTCCCTAGACGATAAGACAGACAAACACTAAACTAATTGGAAGAACAGTTACAACAAGCAATACTAGAGCAACTTATCGGTGCAAGTGAAACTTGAACACGGAAGCACCCTCTGGGTATACTCTGCAAAGTGTGGCCCAATGTCTATCCTAGGTACCGTGGTATACCCCCGCAATCACCTATGTATGTCCCTAAAATAGATAGGAAACTAGGTTTCCAGCGCGCAAACAGTCACTAGGCGGGTACAGTCGAAAGTCGGGTAGACCACAATGAGCAGGGTATCGAGCCCGAAACCTGTCAAGGGTATAGAAAGAAAGTGGTCCAGAAGAAAACTGAGAACCTTGAATGGATTCAAGACCCATGAAGCCCCGTGGCAAATGCAATCAATGGAATCCCAAAACAAGCCCTCTATATGTGTTCTCCACTACGATTGGTCCAACTTTGGAGGGGTTATCTCCACTACCTTTCCGCACATGACCTCATGTTTATCCCCTGTGTTAGAGGGGGGTCCCGGATAACTTTCACGACATTGGACTTAGACACTCCCTAACTCAGACTCCAATGTTTGATTTTAAATGGCCTTGAAGAGTTTCCTCTCCAACCTAATCCAAGGCCCTAATCCTGAACTAGTTGGTGAACCCTACAAACAAAAAAGTCTAGTAGATTTTAAATTTAGCATTAATTTTATGGCTTTGTCTTATGTCAAGGGGTATCAAAGTGAAACTGATGATGTGTAATACATGAAAGCAAAAAAAGAATAAAAAAGCTGGAAACAAAACTTTTACTTAATGCAAAATTTCAACAACTTTTCAAAATAAATATTTTTTATTTTCTAAGATTTTGGACAACAAACTCAAAAGAAATTTCGCTTGACTACAAACTACTTATGATCTAAGTAAACTGCAAAAACTTATGAAATAAATGACTTTTCCCTGGCTAATAATGCAGAAACACACTCTTCAACCAAACAAGAAAATGAAAAGAGATTTTTATTTTTTTTATGTAAATGCTTGATAAAGCAAAAAAGGAAAAACACCAACAAGCAAAAACCAAGAAAACAATTCTAGCCTAATCCCAGACCGCAAAGAATCAGGTCAAAAATCACACGCTAGCAATTTTTTTTCTTTTTAAATGACTCTCACACTTGTCTAAAAACCCTAAAAAAATCTTTTTATGACAACTTTTAAATGAGAAAAAACAAGCTAAGGGTAAGATTAATCCTAAGCTACTGACTGCTAAGACAGAGATTCAAACACCTGAGAGGAATAATTCTTATCAAGGGAAAGGATGACAGCCTTACCCTCAACAAAAACTATCATGTACAAGCACACATGCGAACGCAAGCTAGATAGAGACAGAGGGCATGTACACGTGGGCTGACCTTGTACAGGTCATGTGTATATCTAAACTCTGAGAAAAAATGAAAACAGACAACCCAAAACCAGGAAGAGACCACTGATATTGATAACCAGCATCCCTTGAAGGCTTGGACACTCTTTTTAAAAGAAAAACAAATAATGTAACGAAAAATGATAAAGCAAAAACAATCTGAGATAGGACTGCAAACAACCAAGACTCAGACAGAATTCTAGAAAACCCCTGAGAATGTCTGATTCTGACAGGGAAGAGGATGACTTCCTCTAAAATTCTTTGAACTCTACACGCTACTGCTACTTCCTTATCTAGTGTTCACACGCGGTCTGTAAGAGAATAGGGCGTGGGTACATGCATGCAGACCTTATGTAGGCTGTGTGTACCTCTATGGGTCTCGACAAACACAGTCAAGAAAATCAAAGAAAGATGGTATGGAAAACCAGACTCTCTACTAGCTCAGACCTTACAGAAGCTAAAAGAAAAAACCAAAAAAGAAAAACCAGTCTTTTTCTATAAACTACCCCAAAACACATAAAATTCCTAAGAACCCTAGAGATCTTTCCCCAGTTTGGTCGCCAATTCTGTTGTGACAGAAATCTCCTTACGGACTAGCAAATAGGGTTAGACTTTGTATACATATATGACTTATATAAAATCTACTTTCTACCTTCATCCCCAGATTTAAATCCCATTTATTTTTAGTAAATGCATGGCTAGATCAACCTACCTCATTTTGGGTGTTTGATGTCGATCCCTTGTCGCACTTGATTACTTTTTCGCGTTTCTCCTTTCCAATGCTGACCTGCATACTAGACAAGAAACAAATACACATGCATACTACCTATAGAATAACGGGTTAGAAATTCAAACCTGTACTTAGCAAATTATGAATAACTCATGAATTGGTATGGGAAAAGCACTTTCTTTATTACTTTGAATGAGTCAACTTACAAAATTTGAGACCGGCCACTGCTTCGCGAACCTGATCCTGGGCTCCTCTTCGACTGTCCTCCAACTTCTTTGCTTTGTATCTCCTTTGGCACAAGGAAGGCTAAAGGGTCACGGTTCTCCTTTCCAATGTTGACCTACATGCCAGACAAGAAACAACTACACATGCATACTACCTATAGAATAACGAGTTAAAAATTCAAACATGTACTTAGCAAATTATGAATAACTCATGAATTGGGACGGGAAAAGCACTTTCTTTATTACTTTGAATGAGTCAACTTACAAAAGTTCAGACTGACCACCACTCCACAAACCTGATCCTGGGCTCCTCTTCGACTATCCTCCAACTACTTTGCTTTATATCTCCTTTGGCACAAGAAATGCTAAAGGGTTGGGACAATGGGAATACGCAAATGGGCAGAGTTTATTTGCTATATTTTTCCTTCTCCAAATGGGACCCCTACCCCTTCTTTTATAGGCTAGAAGGAGCTAGGTATTTGGATGAACCCTTGGCCATGCATGGTCGGGAGTTTCAGTTAACTCACCCATATCTTTTGTGTTTCGTCGACAACTTTCCTTTTTTCGTGCTTTTGTCAGTCCACACGGGCTGTTTTGGGTCAACGAGCATGTACACACATGCAGTAATGGATTAGGGTGTGTGGGTCTTTATAAAAGAGGTTTTTTAAGGAGTTGTTTAGCAGTGCTTTGGAAAAGAAGGGATATGAGATGAAATGATGCCAGGTAAGCATGTGTGGTGCAATTTAGGGTTATAACACATTGGCGGATAGTGTAGAAGACATGAAGACATCACTATGTGGCTACAACTTTCCTGAGTTGTTTCTTCCATTTCATTGGACCAGTACCTATTTGACTTCAGTGATCATGGGAGATCATATTGTACTCCATGGTATACAAATATCTTCAGATTGATCTTTGAGACTGGTTTCACTGGGCCTTGTTCGTGACTATGACATCGTTTGGCATATAACCGCATTTGTATTTGCCTATTCATGGCCATGAACACTTGTTTGGTATATTTTCCACATGGATCTGCATTGTATTCTTGGCATCCATGCATGCAAAGTCAGTACATAATGTAATGAGCAATTGAGTTCATCCAGTTGGTTCTCTACCACTCCACTTCTGGGTTATTTATAATGTATTTCGGCCATCGCAGATACTCCTGTGATCTCACACATTAGGGGGCATTTGTTATAGCAAGATTTGCCTCACCATTGCTATCTTGCACAGAGGGCCTTTTTCCATTTCCCTATGCAGACTTATCATCCCTTTTTTGATGAATCCAGAGCTAAAACATACATTTTTCCACATATACACTCCCTATCAGTTATACAAGATGCGTATATGCTTGCTTCTCCACTGCAGCTCACGTATATTGGGATTTGTGCTAGAAAATATAAAATGAGGTCAAGTTTCCATGTCACGATAAGAGATCTCTGATCCTTTTCCTTCCATATACTGGAAACGTTCTGACTCGGCCTTTCAGTTGCATTATGAAGGCTATAAGAGCACAATTTCGAGCTATGGAAAAGAGGAGAAAGAATTCAACTTTGAGAGAAAAGTTACTCTGTAGAAATTACTTCATATTGAGTCTGCATCCCTTTGTCCCTCAAGTCTGAACACATTGTTCAACCCCAAGAGCTTCCCTTATTGTTGAGAGGACCTCTTTACTGCTTTCTCATGAGATTGCCTTTGGTGGAGGATTGAAGTGCTGGAGATCCAGTTGGAAGGAACTTGGTTTCTTTGTTTCGAACTGTGCCGACACAGAAGTCTGTAATGTTGACGCTATTGCTGATCAATTATTAATAGAAATACTCCTTTCCCACACTATTGGTATCTTGAAAATATATGATTATTATCCATGGGCGTGTTTGTAATGTTTATTAATGGATTATGATATCTGATGTGCTAATCCCTTTTATAGTATCATTGTATACTTTCTTTTCTTGTTTGTTGAGAACTTCTTGCAGGTATAAATCTTTGGGTCAAAGTGCTCAACGGTGGAACATCATCAAACGTTGTATTGAGGTAGGCCTCTTTCTTGTATTGCACATTAGTCTATATAGCATATGTTGGAATTGAGTTGATTTCTGCAGTCACATCTGTCTGATGTGGTTTAACCTTGTCCATAGAGAGTTTTTCCCTTGTAACATATGTATCAAACAATACTTAAACAAAAAATGAATTACTTTTCATGGCATCGGACTATGCACATCGACTTTATTCGTTGAATTTACAAAATAAAATAAAAAAAAACTCGAATCTAACTAATGTACAATCCCCTTCAGACTAGAGGAAAAGTCCCTTTTCCTTAGTATTGACACAAATAGGGCTTCAGGCAAGCGCCATTCACCCATCCTGGCTGCAACACACCATCCAGTTACGCGAGTCTCACTGCAACACACCAGCCATTCTTTTTGTCTTACTTTTTCCACCATCTGATGCAATTCTGCTAGAAATCTGGTCTCCTCAAGTTCTTGTAACTCCATAAGTCTCTGCACAATAGATTCCTCTTCTGACATACGTGTGATTTATGCAATATAAAAACTTGCAATGATGAATTTTGCAGGCACCACTGCCTCTCACCCATAAACTAGATGGACTGGAACAGTGTGTACCTATGGGGTTTCTTTATGGTTGTCTTATAATCCCTTAATACTATTGGGACTTTGCCATCCCAATCCTCTCAATTTGTGCAACAGACCTTTGTCATCCCTCTTTCTAGAATCTCGTTGAAGGCTTCGACTATTCCATTGGCCTATGGGTGGTAAGGAATTCTTTTGTGATGTTGGATCAGGAAATTTGTTGTGAGCGTCATTGTAGTGCTACTAATGAAATTATCTCCCTGATCGTTTGTTAGGCTCCTAGGACATCCAAAATGGGTGATAATATTCTCGAAGATGAACCTGCCAGCAGTATCGGTCGAACAGTCCTAAACAACTTCTTCTTCTGCACAATGGGTAAGGTAGTCAGTTGCAATGATGATGTACCTATCCTTTGAATTCTTTAATGTGGGGTTGATTGGTCCAATGAATTCAACTGCCCATTTATTGAATGCTTGTAGAGCTCTTACTAGTTGCAGTGGTAGTTCATCTTGTCGGGACGACTTACCCACTCGTTCACAAACATCACATGATCTAGAGTATACTTTTGCATCTTTGAAGAGTGTTGCCCACCAAATTCCTTCATGGAGAAATTTCTGTGCAGTGGTCTTTCCTCCTACGTGACCTCCTGCAACTTCATTGTGGCATTCCCAGAGTATATCCTGTCTTTCATGATCTAGGACACATCGTCCGAGGATACTGTCTAGTCCTAGTTTATATAATTGTCCAGTGATTAGTTGGTAATCTGCTCCTCTAAAAACCATGTGGTGTTTCTGGGTTGTGCAATATGTCTCTGGGCAGGCCCCTGTACTTAAGAAGACTGCTATGACCTCCAGGTATTCTGGTATGGCTGCAACCCTGAACAAGTCTGCATCTAGGAGTTGATCATCTACTGCTCTACCACTTTCCCCTTACTCTAATATAGACAAATTATCAGGTCCTACTGTAACTTCCCCAACCATCCATGTCGCGCCACGTTATGCCAGAGAACTCTTTTGTTTCTCTCTACAGAACATACTATAATATACCTAGTATCCAACTGAGCTATGCCAAATAAATTTTTTGAACTGCATGCAATTAAATATATATAGACACAGAACTCTTGCAGAAACATAGATATAAAACAAATACATCTGTAAATGTTCAGATTTACACTGAAATAACAGTAAACATATACATGCAGCATATATAGGAAATACCCATAAAAATAAACAGAGTTATAACCGCACATATGATAACCCATAAAAATAAGCACGTAAGTAACAATGCAACATGTAAATTTATCACACAATTGGCACTTATCTTGGTAAGAATGTCACCAATTGCATGCAGATCTTCCACAAACCTCCCATCCTTAGACCACACTATTCATCACTCTCAACAGTGAGTCACCCCTGAGCTAGGACTAAACTCCACCTTGGTAAAGGGATTCCTAAACAGGATAAAGGCTCATAGACAACAGGAAAGACTCTATCTCAGGTACCAACTCAAACTAAAAACCTACATTCCTTCATTCCCCACATGCCTGTCCCACCCAGGAAGTGTGCCCCTTCTCTGCTCAACAGTCCTTCGGTTGCCCCACTTCCTTTTCGGGCTTCAAAAACAGGCTAGACAGGAAGTCTCAGAGCACTATAGATGCAGTTTAACACCTTCAGGAAATCAATTCCTAGCAATTGTCTCACCTAGATAATTGTTCACGGGCCTAACAACCCACCTCTTCAATATCCCACGGGCCTGACAACCCAATTCTTTAGTCCAACTCCCAAGCTAACCGGATACACCAACACAAAATGGCTATGGATACAGGTTCAGGTAGAGTCATGAAGATACAAAGGATATTTCAATGGGTGTGTGCATTGTCATGGATGATTGACTGGATGACTACATGATGGAAGGAATGATGGGGAGAATGATGGAAAATATGGGAAAATGAACTAAGTCCCAACAATATGTATTCATGTCCCCAACTTGACACTTGTCATGTTGGGAGCTACTTTGGCCCACTTGTACCCAACTTTAGAACTTAGGATAAAATAATTATCCATACTTTATGATTTAAGAAATATTAATATAATATTCCTTTTTTTCTTAAACTCCCTAGCTTAGCCCTTTTACTTAACTTTTAGGCCCCTCCCTTTCCCTAACTAGTGGAGTTTATTCCCCCATCTCTTTTATCGTGGTCGCTCTGTGCGCAGCAATGTATTTAATATTAATTATGAGACATATAAAAAAATAGGCGCATTGGCCTTTAACATCTAGGCTCTCCATCCTAATCAAAACATAAGAATCCTAGGTTATAATAACTGTCTCACCAACCTATAAAACACAACATATACACCAAAGGCTACCTGGCCTCAAATCGCGCACACTTATGTTGCTGCGTGTGGTATCCTGGAATGTGCAAACTTCCTCATTTTACTGTGCAGTACATGCAATCACTATGCCATGAAATGTGCATACAAAAAAAATGATATCAAGAAGCTCACTAGATTTACATTTTCATTTACATTACAATTAGGTTTGGCCTAGTGATATTACAATCCCCTCCCCTTATTTATACATTGTCCTCAGTGCATCATGTACCCATATACAACAAAATTTCAAAAAACCTCAAAATGATACAGGTATTCTGTCGGCATTGAATCCTCATGCTCCCAAGTAGCGTCCTTAGGACCGTACTAGGTCCATTGGACCTTTACAATCCCTATGGCTCGATTCTAGAGCTGTTTGATTTTCTAGTCTAGAATGTGCACCGGATGCACTTGGAAGGCACCTTCTTGCTCCACCTGGATCACATTCCAATCAATAACATGATTAGCATCAAGTATATATTTCTTGAGAAATCATACATGGAATACATTATGAACAGACATAGATGCAGGCAATGTAATCATATAAGCTACTGAACCAATCCTCTCTAGGATTTTAGATGACCCACAATAGCAAGCTGCCAACTTTGAACAATTTCCCAACTTCAGGGAACTTTTGTTGGCCCTCACTTTCAAGAATACATGATCACCCACTTTAAATTCCCTGTGAGTTCTGCGCTTATCAAAATAGATTTTTTGCCTATCTTGGGAAGCCTTTAAATTTTGTTTTATTTTAATCATTTTCTCCTCCATTTCCCTCAGAAAATTAGGCCCAACCACTGCTCTGTCTACTGGGTTATCCCAGCTTACTGGTGTGTTTCTTCTCCCATAAAGTGCCTCAAATGGGCTCATCTTTAGAGATGCTTGGTACCAATTGTTATAAGCAAACTCTACCAAGTGTAGGTAGTCTTCCCATTTTGATGGTTTATCCATCACATACATCCCTAACATATCCTCAATCACTTGATTTACTCTCTCTATTTGACCATATGATTCTCGATGATAAGTTGTACTAAAATTCAAGTTTTTTCCAAATCCATTAAATAACCCCTTCCAAAATTTTGAGGTAAATTTTGGATCTCTGTCAAACACAATTGTCTTGGGTATGCCATGTAATCTAGCAATTTTCTTCATATAAACATCAACAATGTTGGCTGCCTTGTGAGTGAGCTTAACTAGAACAAAATGGGAAGATTTAATAAGTTTATCCACCACTACCATGATAGAACCATGTTGCTTGTTTTTTCTAGGTAGTTTAGTGATGAAATCCATTGTTACGACTTCCCATTTCCACTCAGGAATGGGTAATGGTTGTAGCAAACCAGCTGGGTGTCTATGCTTAGCTTTTATCTTTTGACATTCCAAACATTTGGCAATAAAATATGCAACTTCCTTCTTCATGCCTGGGCAATAATATTGGCTTTTGACAGCTGCAATAGTTTTCTGATAACCTAGGTGTCCAGCATAAGGTACATTATGCATTTCCCTCAATAACATACTTTTCAATTCATGATAATTTGGTACATAAATTCTTCCCTTGTACATGAGAATTTCATCATTATCTAGCTTATATTGCTCAATTTTCTGCTGCAAAATACCTTATTGTAATTTTGCCACTAATGCCTTGTAATGAAAATCTAATTTGGTAGCCTCTAAAATTATGGGTTTTAAATATGATTGGTACATGCTAATGGTTTTATCATGCATTTCATGCACTCTTCCGCTGAGTGCATCAGCCACTGTGTTCTCTTTTCCATTGATATGATTTATATCAAAGTCATATTCACTTAAAAATTCTAACCATCTGCTTTGCCTAGCATTTAGAGTTGGTTGATCAAATAAATATTTCAGACCATTATGGTTTGTCCGCCTCTCAAACATTTTCCCCATGAGGTAGTGTCTCCATTTACTCAATGCATGCACTATGGTTGCCAACTCCAAATCATGAGTGACATAGTTTCTTTCATGCTCCTTCAACTTCCTTGATTCATAACATATAACAAACCCATTTTGAGTGAGGACTCCACCAAGTCCTTCTTTACATGTATCTGTGCATACAATGAAGTCTTCATTTGGGTCTACAATCCTCAGTATTGGAGAAATTGTTAATACTTGTTTCAAGTGTTGGAAACTCTTTTCACAATCCAATGTCCACTGAAACTTCACACCCTTCTTTTGTAAGGAAGTGATTGGGTGTGCAATATTTGAGAATCCTTCAATGAACCTCCTATAGTATCCTTCAAGGCCCATGAATGATCTTACCTCTGTCACATTATTTGGCGTTGACCATTCTCTAATGTCTTCTATCTTCTCAGGATCCACTTCTATCCCATACTTTGAAATGATATGCCCCGAATAATGAATTTTCTTTTGATAAAATGAGCACTTGGTCAATTTGGCATACAATTGATGCTCCCTTAATACTTGCAATACCATCCTCAAATGGTGTTCATTCTCTTCCTGCGACTTAGAATATATAAGAATGTCATCCAAAAAGACAATGACAAACTTGTCTAAATATTCTCGGAAAACACCATTCATTAAGCACATGAAAACAAATGGTGCATTTGACAACCCAAATGGCACCATTGTGAACTCATAATCACCATACCTTATCATGAAGGCGGTCTTGCTGATATCTTCCTCTTTAATCCTTACCTGATGGTATCCTGACCTGATATCTATCTTTGAAAATATCTTTACATCCTTCAATTGATCAAAAAGATCATCAATCCTTGGCAGAGGATACTTGTTCTTAACAGTCACTTTATTCAATTGTCTAAAATCAATGCACAATATTAATGTCCCATCTTTCTTCTTCACGAACAAGACTGGGGCACCCCAAGGTGACACACTTGGGCGTATATACCCCTTCTTTAAAAGGTATTCAAGTTGCATTTGCAACTCCTTCAGCTCTGGTGTACTCATTATGTAAGGAGTCTTTGACACTCGAGCTACTCCAGGCATTAAATTTATAGAGAAATCAATATCTATCTTTGGGGGTAGTCCTAGTACCTCCTTGAACACATGTTTAAAATCTTCTAGGACTACATGATCTTCCAAATTTTCCACCTTATCTTTAGGTGTCTCTTCCATATGTGCTGCAAATATTTGACACCCTTTTCTATAACATTTCTTCAGCTGCAATGCTGAAATTTCTCTAATGATTACTGCCCTGGGAGTCCCCTGCACTTTCCTTAGGCTCCCTTCCTCATCCAAGCAAGTGAATGGCTTGTTATGACAGTCTAGGATAGCATGATGTTGATCCAACCAATCCATCCAAATTAGACAGTCATAGGAACCTAAAGGCAAGTTGTTCAAATCTACCCTGGTGTTCAACCCATTCATGTCCATAAGACATGAATTAACCATCTCATTAACTTTTCTTTTGGCTCTGATAGCTAGTTGTACCAACCAAAATTTTCCATTCTTTCTTCTTGGCAAATGCAACATTTCCACCATCATAGAATGTATATAACTATGAATAGATAGTGAATCAATTAAAATAGCAATGGTTTGGTTGTTGATCATACCTTCCACTTCAATCATATGTCACTGATACTTTACTTTCTTGTTGTCCAGGGCTTCATAGATCCTTGGCACATTTCTTCCCATGTCCTCCACTATTTCATCTTGTTGTAAATTGTGAACAGTTCTCCCTTTTTCACCTCTGTGAGGACAATGTTTGAACATATGATATCATTTACAACCCCAATATTGAATAAGTGGTTGCCTTGGCCTTTGACCCCCTGTCTCAATCATTTTGGTTTCTCTAGGAGTTTTTTTTCCCTGTGGATTATTTCTGAGGAAATTTGGCTTAGATCCCTTCTTCCTCTGATCCACCTTGAATTTCTTTTTGTCATCCCAAGCTTTTTGGAAAGTTGGCCTTGATTTTTTCTGATCATAAAGGCATTTAGCTCGCCTTATGGTCTCTTTCAATGTATTTGGATCATCATACTATATTTTGTCACTGATGAATGATGGCAATCTACTCAAATACCTTTGAATGTTAACTTTCTCATCCTTGATGAAAGAGACATACTTCAGCAGTTCTAGAAACCTTATTTCATATTCATCTATTGTCATACTCCCAACCTTGAGTTCAAAGAACTCTTTCATTTTCTTGTCATAGTATCTCTTAGTCAAGTATTTCTTCTCAAAATACTTCTTGAATTCCCTCCAAGTAACACTTTTCTCTTTAATGTGTTGCACCTGCACAAGATGATCCCACCACATGGATGTCTTTCCCTTGAGTTGATAGATAGCAATTATACCTTCTGCATGAGAATAATAATTATGCAATCGAAAATACTTTCTCATTCCCAACAACCATGTCTCTTCATCTTTATCCTTCTTATGATCACCATCAAATGTAGGAGGTTTGATTTTGTTCATTTCTCCTCATAGCTCATCCACCCTAGACCTATTGTTCTTCCTAATAGGGGATGGACTTGAGTTGTTGTTTGATCTCTTATTGGAATGCCTCAGGGAGTGGTGGTGATATCTGCTAACAATTTTGGTTCTTCTTTTCTCATTAGAAGGTATGTGACTTCCAGATTTGGTTGAGACACTTTCCCTATCCAACTTATTTTCTATTATGTTCAATCTCTGAAATAAATTCATGTTGAAGTCATCCTACTTCTCCTTGTCTTTCATAATCCTTTCATTATCATATTTATGGCTTTGGACATCCTTCTGTAATTTTTTAATGGTCTTTGCCATATTCATGTTTTCATCCCTTCCTTCTCCATGTCCATTGGAGTTTGTTCCTTCAATGAAAAAATCAATTTGATGGGTGGATATTTAGATTCCAATGTCCAATAAATTTCCAACGCCTTCTCCCATTCTCAATTCTATGTCTTGATCAGAAAGTTATGGCTATTTGAAAATTTCCCATTAATTTTTCTGATCATTTTTCAACTTGGCGCTACTCTATGCTGTAATTATGCATTTTTGAACCTACTCCATTGTATTTTTCATAGCAACTCAATTGGGTTTCTTCATATACATCTTATGGAAACTATGTCCAAGTTTCACCTATTTCTGGGTTCCATCCTGCTATTTATAGCTGGTTGAATTTCTAGGCCAAAATACCATATTGTAATTGATATTCTACTGGTACCTTGTTTTCCATATTTAACACTTTTAACATGCCCATAAATTTAATTCAGCTATTGGAATGTCTTCTATGGCTCAATATATTTCCATTTACTACTTCTGCGTCTCAATCTGATTCTAGAGAAAAAAGTTATGGCTCTTTGAAGTTAGATGGGTCTTAAAATTTACCCTCCATTGTTTGTGCTATAACTTTCTCATAAAAGATTTGTTTGACGAATGGTTTACACCATTAGAAAACTCTATCTGAGCTCTTTTGTTTTGAGATGTTGATACATGGTGTAACTTGTTACACTATATTCTTAGGTTTTTTCAGTATCTAGAAACACTATTAATGCCCTCAAACACATGTTGCAAAAAGATGACGTTAAAATGCTATAAAACATCGCACAAAATCACTGGTTTTTTGCTATTGTTCACCCTTCAAACGACTTGATAAGAACAAATTTCAACCTGTAACCCATATTTACCATGTGCAACAACAAAAAAAGGTAATTAATGCTTCATGCACTTTAAAACCATTGTGTATCACTTCTCTTTCACACTAATAACTTGTGCACAATACCTTTGTGTCACGCGCCAATATCCACCGCGTGCAATTTCGGTTCTTGCACTATTACCTGTTGCACACAGTTTTTGTATCGCGCCCTGATATTTCATGCACATTTAAATCTACACCACTAGTACATATGACCAAATTTGTGACGGTTTTTTGTTGATATTGCCACACTTATCCGTCGCAATTTCCACGAAAGCCGATATTTTTTTTCGTCGGAATAATTTATTCGCTATATCCATGATCCAAGTGTGCATGGAAACATCAACTAAATAAGCTCTCCACATGTCACCACCTTCAATATCAGTTAACCCTATGCATCGTCACAATTATGACGAAATTACATCGCAATTACGACGAAATTGTGTGGCAACTACGATGAAAATTCGTCGCAATTGCGATGAAAAGTTATGCCAAGCCAACAACTTACGACGCAGATGATGAATGTGCGATGCAAAACCATCGCAAATTAAGACAAAAATTTGTGGCAATATCGATGAAAATATATCTCAAGACCAAACTTACGACGCAGATGTTGTATGTGCGACGAAAATTCGTGGCAAATTGTGACGAACTTTCGTCGCTATTGCGACGGTTGTGGTAAAATACAAAATTTGTTTCTGACAAACTATTGTCGATATTGCGACGACTACTTTAAGTTTAAAAAAAAAAATTACATGAGATATGGTATTACCATATTACATTGTAATATGGCATTACTATTATATTGTAATATTGTAATATTCTATTGAAAGATGGATGTTAGAGAAAATGTGTAGATCTTTTAGATTGAATAAGATTATAATAAATAACTATATATATATATATATATCCCCTACAAATAATCAAGGCACTAATCAACCAAATATTGGAAGCATGTGTTATCATGAAGTTGGAATAGAAGTAAGGATACCAATATGACAATATACATAGAATAATTTGGAATATTACTTTAAAAAAACCACATGGATTGCATGAGTGAGTCATTATGCAATTTATATTACACAATACTATGACAACACTTATAAGATTGATGGATGATATCTTAAGACCATTTCTCGAACTTGTTTATTGTAGCCTCCTTAGATGATATTTTGACTTTTAGCAAGATTTGGGAAGATCATTTGAAACATTTGGAGATGATATTTTTAACCCTTCAACACAATTAATTGCAAGCCAAAATGAAGAAATATGAGCTTGGAAAACAACTATTGTTGTGTATGGATTTTGTAGTCAGAGGATGTGAATTTTGTATTGACCTAAGAAGTATAAAATTCATTGTAAATTGGTTGATCCCAGATAATTTAATTGAACCAAGGTAATTCATGGGGTTAGCAAATTATTTAGGAATGAAGTGTATCTTCAATGCACATTAGAAAAGGCAAGCATAACCTTTCAATTCATTGCAATTGAAAACCATGTAATTGAAGCTTTGACTTGAAAGAATTGTAATTAATCAATATTAAATCTAATGAAACTTGCAATTTCATTTAAAATCAAAGCAAATTTCGCATGATACATCATGATGGAACCTTTGATACAATGAAGGAGTTAGATAACATAACACTTGAAACTTTTGTTGGTGCAATCATAATATACCCAAATAAAATAAGGAATTGTACATCATAGTTTAGGCATTGAATTACTAGAATTATTTGTTGGGAAAGTAAAATAAATTAACTCAAATCATAAGTTTTTATAATCCTTGTCAATTGATCCAAGTCACAACAAAGCCCAGACTTCATGTGAATGGTATCCTGCAACATTTTGATTCGGTAATAAAGTATGATAAATATATACAAAACCACATGGTCAATTTCCTTTAAGACCTTTGATGTTTTTATTTGACCATAGTTCTAAAGTTAAAATCCTATGTACTTGAAGAATATAAGGGATTACCTACATCTAGCTCAAATTTTGGCAAATGATTACAAGTTTAAAAAACTTGTATATATATGCAAGTCTCAAGTCTTTGAGATGATTGTAGGCTTGAAGGAGGATTAAAGTATAAATTTCATAATTTTGTTGTTAAGAAAGGAGAGCCAAGAATAAGTTCATGTGGGAAGCTTGAAGTTGTAAAGTCGATATACATTTTAGAGTAAATAAGACTAAATAATATGGTAGTTTTTATACCATGTTGAAACATGAAAACAAGATGTAATTATCTTCTTCACTCGTGTAAAGGTGCATTTTGGAATATCTACATTTATCATGTGTTGTAGATATAATAGATTCTCAAGAAACTTTTAATCGACACTCTAAATGATAATGGATATAAGTTGAAGAGAATTTTGTCCTTTATTTACAATTGCATGGGTATCCCAAGCATATAAATCAAACATTGGTTCATTTGTTGTGAGGCTATAACATCCCAATATTTGGGAAGATTGTTTGTCATTTATATATATCATTGTTAATTGCACAATCCAAGTCACAA
>ML787619.1:314829-339022 GCA_009831015.1 Picea engelmannii
TTGATAATAATAAGAGGAATATTACTAATATAATAGGAAGAGACTTGTGGATGTCACTTGCACAATTGTTGGAGCATACAAAAAGGAAAATAATAATGAGGTCCAAAATTTTGGGTACATCATGAATATGTTCAATATACAAGAGGTAGACTAATACATACTTTCATTTCTAAGAATGAGCAATGAAAAATGCAATAAAATGTTTAGCTAGATACCTACATCACAGAGGTTGACATCTTACCACAAGTGAGGTAGGATTAGCAACATGATCTCTTATGGAAAGGAAAGGATGATTCCCATGTGACATACGATAATATGGAGAGTGTGAGCATAATAGGCATAATAAACTAGTAATATAGAGTCATCAAAAGTAGAAAAAACAACACATGGTAGCCTAGATTTAGTGTAAGAATGAGAGGTGGCATACATCAATGGGGTATTTTATGCAAGCGTAGGAGGCGACATGCATCAACCTAAGTTCAATGCAAGCATAGAGGTGAAAAATACCAATGGTACCAGTGGAGGAGAGAGGATCAAAGGAAGATATGATGCAACCATTGGGAGGGGCTCCATACTTGCAAGCTATGGAATGTCACCATTAAGGGGGACATCTTTGAAAACTAACCAAACAAGTGATAGTTTATCCCAACTAGGTAGAGGTTATCTCAAGTAGGGTGTTTCTTGAGATAATGATCGATAAGGGACCCATCTCCTCCTCATTTCACTCGGGCTTGGGAAGTTAATTCATGCCCGTGTGGCCAATTAACTAGAACTAGGTTGCGGTTAACTCCAATGGCTACCAGTGTGTGTCAAATCTCTCTATAATGCTCATAATGCACATTATTTGACTACTATGGTGAGTTATTTGTGTGATACATAGTATATCACATGAATTGTATCATTTATCTCATTCGGTTTATATAAATTCTTTCATTCTTTCCTACATTTTTTGTCTCTTCTCTTCACACCATTGCATAATGTGTATGCTTCATTGTTAGTTATATCTTCTTTTTAGGTATATCAAAAAATCTACATGTTATCATATCCCATAGACCGATAGCAAGGATAATCACCATCACTCTTTTGCAGGTATCGAAGACAGAATAAATCAATATGAAAGATGGAATTTCCTGCATTTTCCATTATGACACCATATAACTACTTCGAATAGAAGCCAAGAATTACCCACATGCTCATGGGTAAAGGCTTGTATCAGATAACCATGTCCACAGAAATAAAACCCACCTTAGTAGTGGAAAAATACAAGTACTTCAACTGCATGGATGAGGCTTACGGTCTCCTATGCATGTTTTTTTCTCTTGACCTATGGTTTCACATCAATGCATGCAAGACCCTAAATGGGATCTAGACCACCTTGGTTTGTCTCTTTGAAAGAAGGATGAAATGAGGGACCATTTTATCGAAGTAGAAATAAACTCCATGGGTCTGAAAAACTTTGACAATCTCCAATATTTCTTCACCAAATTTAAATCTCTCCTCCATGAATTGAAATACTATGGTATCAACAAATCCAAAGAAGAAAAAAAAAAAATTCTTCCTATCATGGAAAAACTTGGACCAAAATATAGTGTATTTGTCTCCAAATTTCATTCTAAAAAAATTACTCCAGGATCAACCTGGACCATTCCTTCATTGTTAGAATTTATTGAGGCTTTGACACAGGAGCATGATAAGCTCATTCAGATGGGAATAATATGTTGACGGGTCCGAATGGCTTGCCAAGAATATGAGGGAGAACGCCCAATGGAATGTCCCAATTAGACCTACTCTCATTTGTTGTAGCATTTCCTACGCGTTTATGGGCCTAGATGCTACTAACAATTAAAATAAATAAAATGGGAAAGACAACAAAATTCCCCCCAAAGAGTCTTATTTAATGCGAAGGCTAATTTGACTAAAAGTAAACTAATCTAATCGATTGTGGGAGAAAAACTAAAAGAATGAGTACAGTGAAAGATAACACCATCAGAACCAAAAATAGTTCAAGTATTCTAATGATAAATGAAAAAAAATTCTATAGATACATAGACAAATAGTTTCACCATACATCCATAGCATCATTTTTGTAACCATAAGGAAACATGTGACAACAATAGAAAAAAGAATAGAGTGTAGAAATAGTTCATACAACATAATCCTATCTACTTAACTAAAAGATAAATGCATAAAGAATAGTCTCAGATACATTTGTCAAATATTTTTTTTTTTGAAATTACTCCTGATCTTTATTACTCAAAAGTAAAAGTACCATCCATTGTTACAAAGGGAAAAATTGCACTCTCTATGCTATGAGTTCTCTTTTATAAGACAAGAGAGAGACTCTTCAGTTCTCATGACAATTCGTTTCATTTTCCTTCCATTCTTTTCTCACATTTCAAAAATGGACATGTGAGCATTGCAAAGAGAATCTAAACATGCTCATGAGTGATCATTTTCTCCCTAAGGAAATTTAAAAAATGATATTCTTTAAAAAAAATCATTGAATCATTCCATTAGCAGTATCTTATGTTCCCCAAAATGTTCTGGCTATCTCTGTCTTTAGCATGATGAATAAAAAAGGGGGTGTAAGGAAGAAAATCTAAGGAGGAGAGGCAATACTTTCCCCAAGCATTTGAAGGACTAGGAAAAGAGGAAGAGTATGAGATCATGGAATAGTAGGAGAGGAAGAAGACAAGGGGAAAAATAGGTAATATTGGGTGCTACTAGGTAACAAGTGGCTAGAGTTGATAATGGGAAGTCTAAGATAGCCCAAAAAAACTCCCAATAGGAAAAATGGACATCTTATAAATCATTTCATTGTTGTTCATATTATATGTTCAATAGTAAATTAGAGTAATCAAGGGGAGATACATAGCATTCAACAATATCCTGAAAAATCCCTATGACAAGGGTGACTCCACAATGTTTATTAATGAGAAGATGAGTTACGTCCTATTGTAGAAAGCCCCAATGATAAGGACAGGGGTGGTGAGTGATGGAAAATGCAATTATTTTGGTTATAAATTGTCAAGGATTATAGTGGCAAGTTGGTCTTTGATCTAACAATTATGAGTAAAAGGAGACTTACAGAGGGGAATAAATTTCATTTGTCATTATGAGTAATGAGGGATCTTTTTCAATAGAGTTTGTAATAGGGACTATTTTTTGTTGGGGAAAAGTGTCCAAATATTGGTGTACCCTAGGATCATCAAGGGATTTCTCATCTATGTACAAGCATTTGGATGTGAATTATTATTATAAGAATAAGCATTTTGTAGTAGTGTCCTTTAGAGCCTTATAATACTTGCACTAACATGTGGGATGAGAGGAGGGGTCTAGATTAAATGAATGAAGTGAGAGATCTTTTCTAATTTATTTTCCACGATGAGGATATGGATAAAGACTTTGTATATGGGGGTTCTCTAAAATAGTTATACTTATTTATAAAAAAACTACAAGTAAACCAAAATTATATTTAAAATATCTACAAGTAAACCAAAACACCACATGGAACTTGGCATATATATCAATAACTACATATTCATGAGGATTGTGAACTTTTACTAGTATAAAGCCTACTTTTAAAAACACGCCAAAACCCTTAACTTTTCATTGTTCTTTTTCCAGATCCATTAGCCCATACAACTTGATAAGAATTGTCCACGAGATGCATTTCCATCACCAACACCTGGATGAATCATAAAAGATTTTTTTATTGTATGAGTAAATAAGTAATAAGCAAATAAGCATGCATTTAGTTATGTAAAAGTCTCTAGAAAAAAATTTAGTTGTCGCATACCTTAATGAGATTCTCTTTGTTTTGAGAATAGGCTATTCTCTACTGAACAAGGCCAACCATGTGAAGGTGGAAGCTCATATGGCCCCTGCCCCCCCTCACATCGCTCTCAATTCTCGATACCTGACACGTGATTTTCTTTATATAGAAAACATGTAGACATTAATGCATAACTAGGATAGTCATCAAAACATATGAACATATAAACAACGATAAATATCCAAAAATAGGTCATGAATTTATACATCTATTTTTTCTTTGATTTATGTTTTTTTACATTCATAAAACTAACAATTGGGATATCATCATCACCCAAGGACATTGTATTTTTTGTGCCCTATCCTTCTATTGTTTGTGTGCACTCATGTATCATACTTCTGGTATGTCGCTGAGAAGGGTTAGTTGGCATATTTTCAGGGTTGTGAACTGGAACAACGAAAATGATCATATCGATATGTTCAAATATAATTGAAATAACTAATTCATTGTTTTGATTAACATTACACTATTACTCTTTACTTGTCTCTCTAGCTGGGACAGTTGGTGTATTAATTTCCTGTCCACTTGGTTGCTCTCACATTTCACCCTCCTGAGCTACATGCTCTTAAATTTTGAGAAGATAATATATAAGTATAAGTCAGAAAATAAATATCTACAATCACAGTAAAATTTTTAATTCTGAAGCATACATACTGGAATGGGTAGTCTGCTCTACACTATCACTGGACATGTGGACCCTTGTATGACATGGTGTTTTCTGAATACCTATTGATTCACTATTGTGGTAGCATGGTTGCTTGAAAAAGAACATAAATACTTAGTTAAGGGTGATATAATAAAATATGAATAGACTTTACAAGCATGCTACTGCGGTTTCCTTATTCATTTGATTTACCTGCGTGGTTGGGGAGATAGGAGTCTAGCCCAAGCTTTTTCTATATTCAATCACACTTTTAAAACCATGCTTGTAACCAAGCTTCAGGTCCTCCTCGGCAGCAGTGTCGAACATATTTAACTATAATGCATAAAACCATTAAAAATACCAATAACAAAAACATATATTTGTTCGCTACTGTTAAATAAATATTAACCACGGTTAATCATTTAAATCTAACTATTCGGGATTTGACTTTTTCGTAGCCACCCTGGCCTAGTTTATGCTGGCCATGCTTTTCCACTCTGGCCTTTGTTTCTTTGGATGTGTCTGGTAGCCTACATATGGAATTTTTGAAAAAAATTAGATATCGGAATTTTTACTTAAAACAGGAAAGAAAAACATAAATGCTCATATTTCACTGATAATATGACATGTGTTGTACCTTGCTTGACCAAATCATGGTTGTCGTCCTTGTTTTTTAAACAAGTTCTCCTTTGCATCCTCTATTAGCGCCTTCCACTCTTTCTCGGGAACCATGGGAGGGCGCTTGTGCTTGAGTTCTATTTGCAATTTATCCCTGTACTGGGCCCTGGTGTATTTTAAATTCTCGTCGGCCAACTTTGTATCCACTTTCTTGTTGAAAGTGTTTCTGAACAAGTTTTCCACGTGATCTATTAAATCATTTTTCCTTTTTCTATCTTGGCCATTCCACCGTGTGCGAATGGTGGGGCCAAACAGATCCAATGCTTTGTTATGTAAGTTTCTATAGAAAACATTGTTTCTTACAGTAACGTGTTATCCATTAATCAATTAATAATCTCAACAAATTTCCATTTCCATTTCATGAAAAAAATGAATCAATTAATGGGACAATTACCTACAATATTTTGAATCGTTATCGGAACACATGTGTCATCCACCAGAAATGTTACATCTAGTGATCTGGTGCTTTTAATTCATTCTGCTCCCTGCAGAATAGTATCATGTGCACCGATACTATGTTCCTCTCTAGAGTCATCACGTGGAGTCCCAGACTCCAGCTCATCATGCTACGACATGTCATGCCTGTCAAAATTGCCCCGCTCATAAATGGATTCAAGGGGAACCTCAGGAGGCTAAAAAAGCCTCACTTGCACTTTGCTATGTCGACCTTTTTTTGCATTGGACCCTCACTTATACCTATAGAAGTTGTAGGATCGACGGGTTCCCCATGCACGGGGTTTAAAAACTCCTACAAATAGAAAATGTTTCTTTATCAGATCATATAAAAAATATAAAACTAAGAAATGGATATGAAATTGTCATAGCTAATAAAATTATGTAAAGATGCCACTTACCCCAAAATTAGTTATTGTAGTTTGTAGCTCTACAATTCTTTCCCTGCCCTCTCATGTCAGGGGTCTTTTGCTAATCAAACCTAGATATTCCATGTTAGCCTTCTTCAAGGCCTTCGTTACAATTGTCATTGGGTTTGTCAAATAAAATATTTCTTCCTCATCAATATCCTCTGTGGGAGCCTGGACAGAAGTTGACACAATAAATCAATCAACAAAAGTTATGAAATTCACCTGTAACATTTAAAAAATGAAATATTGGAGTAATATGAGAAAAAAAATAATGAAATTTTATAAATTTAGTTGATGTATTCATAAGTTGTTATTGTATTTAACATTTACTTGGTGAGGCATTGTAGGTGCCTTTCCACGGTCACCCTAGAGAGATGTAGTGGGTGAAACTCAGACACGATCACCCTGGACAGAAGTTGACACAATAAATCAATCAACAAAAGTTATGAAATTCACCTGTAACATTTAAAAAATGAAATATTGGAGTAATATCAAAAAAAAAATAATGAAATTTCAGAAATATAGTTGTTGTAGTCATAAGTTGTTATTGTATTTAACATTTACCTAGTGAGGCACTGCAGGTGCCTTTCCACGATTACCCTAGAGAGATGTAGCGGGTGAAACTTGGACACAGTCACCCTGGACAGAAGTTGACACAACAAATCAATCAACAAAATTTATGAAATTCCCCTGTAACATTTAAAAAATGAAATATTGGAGTAATATCAGAAAAAAAATAATGAAATTTCAGAGATTTAGTTGTTGTAGACATAAGTTGTTAATGTATTTAACATTTACCTGGTGAGGCACTACGAGTGCCTTTCCACGGTCACCCTGGAGAGATGTAGCGAGTGAAACTCGAACACGGTCACCCTAGACAGAAGTTGACACAATAAATCAATCAACAAAAGTTATGAAATTCACCTGTAACATTAAAAAAATGAAATATTTGAGTAATATCAAAAAAATAAATAATGAAATTTCATAAATATAGTTGTTGTGGTCATAAGTTGTTGATGTATTTAACATTTACCTGCTGAGGCATAGTGGGTGCCTTTCCACGATCACCCTGGAGAGTTGTAGCAGGTGATTTTCTACCACGGTCACCCTAGACAAATGTTGACACAATAAATCAATCAATAAAAGTTATGAAATTCACCTGCAACATTAAGAAAATGAAATATTGCAGTAATAACAGAAAAAAAAAATGAAATTTCTGAAATTTAGTTGTTGTAGTCATAAGTTTTTACTGTATTTAACATTTACCTGCTAAGGCGAAGTGGGTGTCTTTCCACGGTCACCCTCTTCATCTATTCGATTTAAGTTGTAATTGATCAACAACTCTTCACCTGAAACTATTGTTTTTGTTGCACATACAAATATATGATTTCCTTCGCGTGCCTCAAATATGCAATTTGGATTCTTAGATGTTGCCACTGGTTGTGTACTATTTACAAAGACCGCAATGTTTCCAGTAGCTTTTGGCCTTCCATCAATATACATAGTTTCCCCTGTATTTTGATTGTTATCTAGTAGTTGTATATAATTTGCAGCAACTTCGTATCTCCACATACTTTGCGTATATCGGACCAACATCAAATAGTGATTGTATTTGTATAATGGTTCGACATACTCCATCAATTCAGTTGCAGTGTGTTAGCATAGGGGCAGACCAGAGATTCACTCCAAGAGCGCACCAACAAGCCCTAGCTACTGGCCCTTTCGGCAGAACCTACAAAGCAGATGCAGTCTCACCCGAACCAACTAAGAGGGGGATTGAAGGATAAAGATGTCTACAACCAGGGGAATATCAAGTGGAACTAATGCAACAATAATGCAACATTCATATATCTCTTATCAGCTAGATCTACTATGTGCAACTATACATCTGATCTAACACAATAATGCAAATAACAATATAACAATGACAAAGATCCAAAAATCAATTACACATAAAACACAAAATATACATGGTTCACCCTCTCTCTAGGGCTACATCCACAAAACTGTGCTTATGATTTTTTAAGGTAAAGCATACAGTTCTTATCTACAGTCTCAATTAGCAGATCTTCTTTCTTCTCTCTCTTTCTCTCCCCTTCCTGTGCACCCAGCTATAGGACTTGACCTTCACACACAGATGAAGACCTCACAATACAATCTTCTCCCTTCACAACAAAGCTATATCAACAATATCATACCAATACTCAATGACGAACAACCACACACAACACCACCCAGGTCCTCTTGACCTTTATTTATACATTACAATCACTCACCGACAACCTTAGGTTGAAACCTAGGTACCAAAACCCTAGATACCAAAACCCTAGGTGTCTAAAACCCTAGGTCAACTTGACCCACTTTTTTTGGACTTCACTAGCCTATCTTTCCTATTCTTTTGATCACTTCGACTCAGTGACAGTTACTGTGTCTCCCGCGCAGTTCGTGTTTGACCTTTTCTTCCTCGATATTCGATTTCTTCCATAACCAAGGGCCAACAGGCCCCCAACACTCACCTGTGACTTGTACCGAGGCACTTCAGATCGTAGCACAACCCTTTCTTTCTGCTTTATTCCTCCTATCCATCCTTGTGCAGACTATCTTTTCTGTGTCTGGTACCCAGATTCAACTGCACCTGGTACCTAGACCCTTTTTTCCTTTGTTGTTACTAAGAGTTGCGAGGCAAATGGTTTTCATAGTACAAATTCAGTCGATTCTCATTTACTAATCCCTCTTTCCATTCTCCCTTCAATGTATTCAGTTGTGCAGCTCCTTCTTCTATAACATAGGCGATCTCATATGGTCCAAGACAATGTGTTCTGAACTTCCTTGGATGTCTTATAAATTTACTGTCATACACCAATACTAAATCACCTGGCTTAAATTCTTTCTTCTTAATGTGTTTGTCATGATAGGCCTTCTCTCTTTCCTTCTTTACTTGTTGATGGAATCCTTCCATAAATCTATCTTCTTCAATTTCAACCAGCTGGGAAAGCCTCTCACGAACAGTGCCAGTATCATCCATGTATGTAAATGCAACAATTCTTAAGCTCAGTACCAAGTACTCCATCGGGACAACAACTTCGAGACCATAAACCAAATTGAGAGGGGTATGCGTTGTTAATTTCTTACAAGTGGTTTTATAAGCCCAGAGTACTGCTGATACTCTTAAATCCCAATCATCCCTATTCACACTGCAAATCTTTGTCAATGTTGTCTCCAAGATTTTGTTAAATGCTTGAACAGTTTCATTTGCTTGTGGATGGTAAGGTGTACTCTTTTGATGGTGGATTGAAAATTCTTCAGTCAGGGCTTCAACTGTCTTATTGGTGAAATGAGTACCTTGATCGCTCATAAGGGTCTTAGGGCATACAAACCTGGTTATTATGTCATCAAATATAAACCACACAGTTGTAGTTGCACTATAGTCCTTGACTGCTCTTACTTTGGCCCATCTAGTCAGATATTTTGTCATAGTGATAATATACCTTTCTCCTGTGCACTTTCCTGGTGGGTTTATAGGTCCTACAAAGTCAATGGCCCATTTTTCAAATGCTTGTAGGTTCATCTGTGGTGATAGCATCATTTCGTCTCTTCTGAATGGTTTTCCAACTCTCTGACATACATCATAGGCTCTGGTATACTCTTTAGCGTCTTTGTGTAAAGTAGGCCACCAAAGGCCAACTCGTAGAACCTTCTGCGTAGTTGATTTGCCTACGTAATGTCCTCCTGCAAGGACTTAATGAGCTTCTGCAAGGATCAGTGGGTGCTCTGCCTCCATCATCAGGTCCCATATTATATAGCTGACCAACTATTAGTGAAAATTTTGCAGCACACACTACTAGTTGTTTCTTCTGGGAAATTGTATACTCACTTGGATCCATTCCTATTGACAAGAATTGGACTATGTCTTTGAAGTGGTCATCCCTCTTCTTGATGGTGATAAGTTGTGCATCCGGTAGTGTATCCTCCAGACTGGTGGGTTCTTCGCCATGTTCCAACCGCGACAAGTGGTCAGGTCCCTTGTTCATTCTTCCTGGCTTAACTATGATCTCAAAGTCATATTATTGAAACAGGTTAAGTCGTATGCATATTCACCCCCCCAACACTGGCTTGTTGACCAGATACTTCAGTGCAGAGTGATCAGCAAACATTTTAAAGTGTCCTCCCAACAGGTAGTGGAAGAATTTTTGCAGCACATACACCATGGCTAGTCCCTCTCTCTCTATAGTGGTGTAATTAACTTCAGATGTGGATAGATTCCTGCTAGAAAATGATAATGGATTATCAATGTCCCCTTCTCCAGGTTGTGTTAGTACTTCTCCTAATGCAATAGAAGATGCATCGACATTCACATGGAATTCTTTGCTCCAATCTGGAAAAACCAGAATGGGCGTTGTAACCATCTTCTGTTTCAGTGTGTTGAAGCTCTGCTAACATTCTTCTATCCAACCAAACTGAGAGTATTTCTTTAATAACTTCTCCATTGGTGTAGTAATGTGAGCATATCCTTTAATAAATTTCCTGTAATATCCAGTATGTCATAGCGCAGTGTGCAATTGTTTGACTGAGGTAGGAGGTGGAAAATCAACTATAATTACAATTTTGGATGGGTCCACCAACAATCCTTGCTTGCATACAATATGACCTAATAATACTCCAAATGGTGAGAAGAATATGCACTTCTTCAAATTCAAATAAATTTGACATTACCTACATTTATCCAACATTAGCCTTAGACATTCAACATGATTTTTCAACAAACTAAAAATAGTCTAGTCATCAAAGTATGCTACTAAAAATTTATGCAAAAATTCTTTGAATGCTTTGACCACCACCCTAGAAAAGATGTTTGGGGAATTCTTTAGTCCAGATGGAATCACTGCATATTGGTAGGATCCCCATTCTGTCGAAAATGTGATCTTGTGGCGGTCCTCCTTGGCAATCTGGATCTGATGGTATCCTGAAAACTCATCTCTAAAAGAATATACCTTCTGGCCTCCCACATTATCTAATACTTCATTTATGAATGGTATAGGGAAGGGTTCATGCAAACAGACATCATTCAAATTTCTAAGGTCCACACATATTCTGATCTCGCATGTCTTCTTGTCTTGTACTACCATAGGGACAATCCACTCCGACTCTTCGACAGGTTCAATAATCCCTGCTTCTAGCATTCTGTCGAGCTTGATCTTCACTTTTTCCTTGTATTTCGGGTTTAGTCTATAAGGTATTTTCTTGAATAGCTTCGCATATGGTTTCAAAGGTATTCTCATCTCACCCATAGGCCATTTGATTCCCTTCATATCAGTGAACTTGGTCGGGAACAAGTCCTGATATTCGTGCAATAACTTTGTAATCTTGTCAATGGTAGAAGCATCCCAATAATCTCTGACATTGGCAAGCTTCGGTGTCTCCTTTGTCCCAATATTAACTTTCTTTATATTGATTGGTTTTCCAATGAATGGTAGTTCAACTCCTAGTCCTTCCACATCCTTGTGGCCTTCTGTCTCAGCAATGTTTACCTTCCTCGAATCATCATCTTCGTCGGCATTAATGTTGTAACATCCTTGTAATTTCTGGAATGCTGTAGTCCATTCGTCCTCTTCTTGCTCCAAAGGGAGGCTATTTGAATCTTCAAATACCTTCTGCCTCACAATATTTAATGCTTTATCTACTGAGGGAAATTCACTTTCAAATAAAAAGGTGGTTACAAAATTTTGAAGCATACCTTCCCAATTAGTGGTGATAAGGCACAGATCTGCTTGAAGGTACCAGTTAATAGGGGTCGTGTCTAGCATGTTAATGAATTTGTGTACCCATTTTTCTCGAGGAATTTCACTCCAGGCCTCTTCATAGCTTCGTACATGGTCCTTTCGACAGCTTCAACCTATGTACTTCACTTCGTAGCTTCCTACTTGTGCTGAAAACTGCGCTTTCATCAAGGTTCAACATTGTGTCCAGTTTGTGATATTGCTTTTATGTGTCCCCCACCATCTTGTTGGTGTAGCTTCCAGAGCCTCGTTCATAGCCAATATCCTCTGTTATGCTGGTACAATTTTCCCAAAGTCCATCAAGAAGGATTCTAAAGGATTCAGACCGTCAAAGGTAGGTAAGTTACTTGTTGTTGTACCAATCTAGCAAACTTCTCTGGTCAGTCAAGAACATCTCCTTGTGGATACTTCATACATATGGTTTTGCTAGTTCTCTAGTGCTTCTTCTGAATCTGATGAACATGTGCTATCACTTCACCAACTTATATTCCCATCGACAGTAGGGTTAATGTAATCCTTCTGTCAGGCTGTTAATTTATAGATGTTTTCCAGCTCATATGCGTAGTATTCTTCTCTTATGGGCTTTGTATACCACGGACCTTCATCTAGATCTAAGGGTGCAATGACCCTAAGTCCATCTCCTTCAAATGTAATGCATCTTTTCTTTAAATCAACCAATGTATAATTGTTGAAGGCCCAATCAGTTCCTAGTAATGCAGGGTAAGGGAAGATGTCATCAACAATTTCAATTACCTCAAAGTTTGCAAAGGTTATAACTTCGTCGATGTCCACAGGGACATGCTCCAATCGTCCAAACAGGCTGACAACTTACTGATTAGCGATGCGAAACCTGATAGGTGAATATATCAGCTTGGGTTTTCCCATCAGTGCCCAAGTTTTCTTCATCATGACGTTGACCTCTGACCCTAAGTCGAGGACCACATAGTCTATATCATATTCTCCTATTTGAGAATTCAAATGTAATTCTTTGTTTGTTCTTCTCTTCTTACCAATCTGGTGTACTTCCCTATTCAACAAGGGGTCTACCTTTCCCAGCTCATACTGCCTGATTAGGTTTTGTAACTCTTGTACAGCTTTCTCATCCTGAATTAATTTAAGACAAGTGTACAGAAATTTGATGAGCGTACTTACTTATTTTCCTTCTTTATGTGCAACCGATTGATCAAATGCCTGAGGAATTTCATACTCGTTTACTTCTAGTTGCATTCTAGATGAGGATCCTTGGTTCCTATTGAACTCCTATCTTGCTTCCTCAAAGATTCATCTTTCTTTCTTTGCATCAAAATCCTGAGTCTTCTCCTCAACTTTCATGATACCTGACTCTCCTGCGATCTTTCTTTCGGTTGTTCTATCCTCTCCTATAGCAGAACCTCCTCGAGTAATGACAACAAATCTAGACTCGATTCCGCTAGGTTTAGCATATATCATTTGTACTTGTGGGTTCTGCTGGGGTCCTCATATTTCATGAACCTTAGCCAGTAGCACAGGGCATTCTTCTATGACATGCTCAAAAGAGTTACAATAACTGCAGGTTGTGAAAGGGTTATGACAATCCCTTGCTAAGTGTCCTAGCTACGCGCAGTTATAACAGATTATTTGTCCTAGGCCTTGGCACATACCTCCTCCTCCTCCTCCTCTGTATCCACCATGAGGAGTGAAGTTTCCTCTCCCTGGAGAGTTGTGTCACAGAGTATTTCCTTCTTGTTGTACTTCGCCCTGAATCTTGTATATGTCTCTCGACCTTTCATGCATGAGGTCATAATCTCTACAATCTCAATCATCATTCCCTACTAATTTACAAAATGTGAAATACAAGTTTGTGGGTGTCTAAACATACTTCTGCATGTAGTAGCACTCACCTGGGCAATGTCTATTTCTGCACACATCACACCAGGGCAAGTTAACTTGCTTCAAGGGGCTCGGCGCTCCTGAGGCCAAATACTCAAGGAATAAGGGAAAGAGTTCCTTATCATGACCTTTTGATCTGCATCTCACACACCAGACATATGCCCTTTTATATTTTCCCTTATCTTTGTTCATATCCTCGACCTGTAAAGATAAATTGGTTAGCTGACTCAAGATCTGGCTCATGCCTGAGCTCGATTCTCCCATAGGTGTTGATTCAAGCTTCATGGCGATTTCCAAATATTTTTCCTGCAATGCAATATTCTGCTACATCAGAGGGACTTTGATGTGTGGTAATAGTGCAACGATGAACCATTCTTTGCTCTGTTCATCGGGGATCTGAAAAGTTAATCAGCCTGTTAGGGTCTTAAATCTCTGGTCGAACTCCCAAACAGGTTTTTCTACCTTTTGTTTGATTTATTTTAGCTCTATAATACATTGTGACTCTGACTTAGGTTTCTTAAACTCTGCAATTAGTGCATTCTTGATCTCAATCAGTGGCTTAGGATGCACCAGTCCTTGGACAAGTTTCATGTACCAACTCAGTGCACGGTCCCTTAGCGTATTGCTGAACTTGGTTCTCTTGATGGCTTCATCAGTGATACTTTTAATATTCCATATGGCTTCACACAGAAACCAATTCTGATCTAGATATTCAAATCCATCTCCTCGAAAGATAGGGAGCCTCATTTCATCTTCCATAGAGATGACTAGGCTTCTTGTCTAAATAGATGTTAAGCTACCAATAATAGTGCTCTGAGGACTCTGGTTGTTCTGACTATTCTGACTACTAGGTACTATTGAGACAATAGGAGGATTAATGTTACTTACTTCAGTAGTCCGTGTAGTTCCTAAGGCTTCTGGCTCGCTTTGGCTAAGTTCTTCAACTTCCCCTTCTTCTTTTCTGGTGGGCTCTGAATGTTCTGCATTGATTAGATCTACCTCTTCTCCACTGTAGAAACCCTCTTCTCTATAGTTCTTCTTAAACAAGTTCTCAAGGTGAACCCCTCAGAATACTTTCCCACTGCACGTATGTCCTTCTTCTGTGTCACTGTCGATGTCTAAATTCTTGAACATTAGCCTTTTCAGATCCAACCAATCTACTGTATCTTCAAGACGCTCTTTTCATGCAACAACATCTTGATTCTTAGCTTCAAAAATTGTAAAAATTTTCCACTGGGTCCTTTGAAGAAGTATCTCTTGGCCTAGTTATATGATTATGTTCTTTCAACAGAAAACTCGGTGATATACCCTCCAATGGTACTATTGAACCAGTGATATACGACCCTTGATATAGCATTGTCGACTCTCTTAACCTTCTTAATCAACTCCAATGTCTATACCACATGAGGTCTAGATCTGATCTCAAATTGGGTATCGGCTAACCTAGCCAACCATTCAAACAACTCTTGGTGGATTCCCCCAAAGAAGATCTCATGAATGTCAATGAATATGTATCTTTGTAGCTAATCTTCAGTACTTAGTTTAGGGTTCTTGTTCTGGGCTTCATCGAAGTCCTTCTCTTGATCCTCTATCTACTTTTGAATCTCGGTCTTTGATGGGAACCACCTTGACATTCCCTTAAACAGATTCCTATCTCGGCAATGGAACCATTTGTTGGCACATGGGAAGACCTGAGGTTCACTCCAAGAGCGCACCAACAAGCCCTATCTACTAGCCCTTTCGGCAACACTTGTGAAGTAGATGCAGTCTCACCTGAAGCAGCTAAGAGGGGGGTTGCAGGATAGAGATTTCTACAACCAAGGGAATATCAAGTCGAACTAATACAACAATAATGCAACATTCATACATCTCTTATCAGCTAGATCTACTCTGCGTAGCTATACATTTGATCTAACACAATAATGAAAATAACAATATAACAATGACAAAGATCCAAACATCAATTACACATACGACACAAAATATACGTGGTTCACCCTCTCTCTAGGGCTATGTCCATAGAATTGTGCTTATGATTTATTAAGGTAAAGCATACAGTTCTTATTTGCGCTCTTGGCTAGCAGATCTTCTTTCTTCTCTCTCTTTCTCTCCCCTTCCTATGCACCTAGCTGGAGGACTTGACCTTTGCACACAACTGAAGATCTCACAATACAATCTTCTCCCTTCACAATAGAGCTATATTAACAATATCATACCAATACTCAATGACCAACAACCACACACAACACCACCCATGTCCTCTTGACCTTTATTTATACATTACAATCCCTCATCGACAGCCTTAGGTCGAAACCTAGGTGCCAAAACCCTAGATACCAAAACCCTAGGTGTCTAAAACCCTAGGTCAACTTGACCCTCTTTTTCCAAACTTCGCTAGCCCGTCTTTCCTATTCTTTTTCTCACTTCGAATCAGTAACAGTTACTGTGTCTCCCGCACAGTTCATGTTTGACCTTTTCTTCCTCGATCTTTGCTTTCTTCCATAACCAAGGGCCAACACAATGCCATAACCGACCTTTATGCCATCCATGGAAAATAACCCCAATCCATGTAAGGACGAAGGAGAAATGCGATACATCCTCCCACCAATGAAAAAATCTGTGTCCACTTTAGGTAGCTCCTTAGGTGCCCATCGTTGTACTAGATGTTTATACCTCAAGGGAAACTCAATGTCACCTATGCTCTCAACATCATAATTACACAACCCTCCGTTGGGAATAAAAAATTGCATGCGGGTACAAAATATTTTCCTTACCTTTTCCAACCTAGTTGATCTAGAATTGGTAGATCTAGTACAACACGTCTCACTTTCAACCTTTCTTACTATATCTTGATCATCACTTGAGGAAGATAGATCCGAAAGATACTTATTTGGTGGTACCTACACTCGTTAAAACAAGAAGATACATTATTGTGTCAATATCGTTTTTGGTACCAACACAATTGCATATAGTTGCATTTAGTTGCATAAAGTTGAAATTGCCACACCTATCCGTCATATAGTTGCATAAAGTTGAAATTGCCACACCTAGTTGCATATAGTTGCAATATAGTTGCATATAGTTGCGTAATTTGCAATATAGTTGCATAAGTTGCATATAGTTGCATATAGTTGCAGAAGTTGCAATATAGTTGCATAAGTTGCAATAAAGTTGTGAAAAGTTGCATAAGTTCCATAAAGTTTCTTAAGTTGCATAAGTTGCATACAGTTGCATGTTTGCATATAGTTGCATACGAAATTGTTGCAATATAGTTGTATATAGTTGCAATATAGTTGCATATAGTTTCATAAGTTACATATAGTTGCATATAGTTGCATAAGTTGCAATATAGTACCAACACAATTGCATATAGTTGCATTTAGTTGCATAAAGTTGAAATTGCCACATCCATCCATCATATAGCTACATATAGTTGCATATAGTTGCATAGTTGCATAAGTTTCATGAGTTGCGTAAAGTTGCATAAAGTTGTGTAAAGTTGCGTAAGTTCCATAAAGTTTCTTAAGTTGCATAAGTTGCATGTTGCATAGTTGCATATAGTTGCGTAGTTGTGTATAGTTGCATACGAAATTGTTGCAATATAGTTTCATATAGTTGCAATATAGTTGCATAAGTTGCATATAATTGCATATAGTTGCATAAGTTGCAATATAGTTGCATAAGTTGCAATAAAGTTGTGTAAAGTTGCACAAGTTCCATAAAGTTGCTTAAGTTGCATAAGTTGAATGTTGCATAGTTGCATATAGTTGCATATTTGCATATAGTTGCATAAGAAATTGTTGCAATATAGTTGCATATAGTTGCATAAGTTGCATATAGTTGCATAAGTTGCAATATAGTTGCATATAGTTGCATAAGTTGCAATATAGTACCAACACTGTTGCATATAGTTGCATTTAGTTGCATAAAGTTGAAATTGCCACACCTATTTGTCATATAGTTTCATATAGTTGCATAGTTGCATAAGTTACATTGTTGCATAAGTTGTGTAAAGTTGCATAAAGTTGCGTAAAGTTGCACAAGTTCCATAAAGTTGCTTAAGTTGCATAAGTTGCATGTTTCATAGTTGCATATAGTTGCATACAAAATTTTTGCAATATAGTTTCATAAGTGGCATATAGTTGCATATAGTTGCATAAGTTGCAATATAGTTGCATATAGCTGCATAAGATGCAATATAGTTGCATTTGACCACTCACCAATATTTGAGAATATAGTTGCATAAGTTGCAATATAGTTGCATTTGGAACTATTAGTACGTTTTCAGAACAATAATAGGTCTCAAGGTGTGTACCATGACTAGAGAGGAAAACAAGGGTCTTATGTCCTAAACATATTTTCTTTGGCTCACTGGAGATTAACAAGGCCTCAAACCACCACATTTATCCTATTTAATAGACTATGATGCTTGGGTGGGATATGGGTGTCATTCACAATTTTTTCACACCATGTATGGAACTTAGGTCTTGTCCGTGGTCAAGGAAAGAACATAAGGTTTTTGGGTCCTATTTGCATATAGTTGCATATAGTTGCATATAGGTTTTTAGGGAAAGAACATAAAGCATGTTGCATATTTGCATATAGTTGCATAAAAAAATGTTGCAATATAGTTGCATGTAGTTGCAATATAGTTGCATATAGTTACATAAGATGCAATATAGTTGCATTTGACCACTCACCAATATTTGAGAATATAGTTGCAATATAGTTGCATAAGTTGCAATATAGTTGCATTTGGAACCATTGGTATGTTTTCATAATAAGAATAGGTCTGAAGGTGTGTACCATGAATAGAGAGGAAAAAGGGGGCCTTAGGTCCTAAACATATTTTCTTTGGCTCATTGGCCATTAACAAGGCCTCAAACCACCACATCTATCCTATTTAATAGACTATGGTACTTGGGTGAATTAAGCTTCATGATGAAGTTGTCAAAAAAAAACACAAGACATATGTAAAAATCTTTAGCCTCTATGTGGGATCTTTGGTGCCATTAATATTTTTTTCATAATAAGAACAATTCTCAAGGCTTGTACCATGTCTAGGGGAAGAAAACAAGAACATTAAGCTCACAATTAAAGTTCTCAAATTCAAGGGCCATGAACTAGGCCTCAAATAACCGTGTAGATATTATTTAAGAGATCTTTTGCCTCAAGGTATATGAACTAACCATTGAATTATCATGTAGATAATGTTTAAGGGATATTTGGCCTCGAGGTGGGATTTGGACACCATTAGTATTTTTTCACATCACATATGGGAGTTTAGGCTTGTACCATCATCAAGGGAAGGAGAAAAGGGAATTAGGATTTAAATGAACCTTATGTGCTTAATGACCAAGATCAAGGCCTCCAATTAGGAATATGGGCAACATTGGTATGATTTAAATAATAATAATGGATATTAGGACACCATATGGGCACCATTCACAGGTTTTATGCATCATAGTTGGTTCTCAAGGCCTCTAAGAAGGAACTTAGAGCCATTAGGAGGATATAGTTGCATTCATACGTTGCATTAGGAGGATATAGGTCACACATTCATAAGTTGCATTAGGAGGATATAGGTCACACATTCATATGTTGCATATAGTTGCATATAGTTGCATAAGTCACATATACTAGTTTCATAGTTGCATAAGTTGCATATAGTTGCATAGTCGCATAAGTTGCATTGTTACATAAAGTTGCATGTTGCATAAAGTTGCGTAAAGTTGCATAAGTTGCATTGTTGCATAAAGTTGGATGTTGCATAATGTTGTGTAAAGTTGCATAAAGTTGCATAAAGTTGCGTAAAGTTGCGTAAAGTTGCATAAGTTGCATTAATGTTGCATAAAGTTGCATGTTGCACAAAGGTGCATAAAGTTGCATAAGTTCCATAAAGTTGCCCTAAATAAATCTTCTTGATATTAATGTATTCAAGACCAAGGATGGACCAAACCCTAATATGTTGTTGCATCAACTTACTGAGATAGGAAGGAATGAGAATGAAACTATCAGAGAGTTTAACACTAGATTTGAGAAGTTGCTTCAACGAATTCCTAACAATATTTTCCTCAAAAGAGATCATCTTATTTTTCTTTATACCAAGGCCTTCCCAGGACATTGGTATGCTTTAAATAATAATAATGGCTATTTGGACACCATATGGGCACCATTCATAGGTTTTATGCATCATAGTTGGCTCTCAAGGCCTCTAAGAAGGAACTTAGAGCCATTAGGAGGATATAGTTGCATTCATAAGTTGCATTAGGAAGATATAGGTCACACATTCATAATTTGCATATAGTTGCATATAGTTGCATAAGTCACATATAATAGTTGCATAGTTGCATAAGTTGCATTGTTGCATAAAGTTGCATGTTTCATAAAGTTGCATAAAGTTTCATAAGTTGCATTGTTGCATAAAGTTGCATGTTGCATAATGTTGCGTAAAGTTGCATAAATTTGCGTAAAGTTGCATAAGTTGCATTGTTGCGTAAAGTTGCATGTTGCGTAAAGTTGCGTAAAGTTGCATAAAGTTGTATAAAGTTACATAAGTTGCATTGTTGCATAAAGTTGCATGTTGCACAAAGTTGCGTAAAGTTGCATAAGTTCCATAAAGTTTCCCTAAATAAATCTTCTTGATCTTAATTTATTCAAGATGGAGGCTGGACCAACCCCTAATATGTTGTTGCAACAAATTACTGAGATAGGAAGTAATGAGAATGAAATTGTCAGAGAGTTTAACACTAGATTTGATAATTTGCTTCAACAAATTCCTAGCAATATTTTCCCCGAAAGAGATCATATTATTTTCCTTTATACCAAGGCATTCCCAGGACATTTGGGTTTTATGGTCAAGTACAAGGTCTGAAAGGCCCTTGAAGAAGCCAAAGATTTAGCTACAAAGATTGAGGCTAATCTTTTCTCGTGTAAGGTTGAACCTTTTATTGCTCCTAAGACCGAGGCTGGACCAACCCAAGATGCAAATATTTCAAGGGATCAAAAATTGGATGAAGCCATAAGGGACCTTACTCAGACTCAAACCCTAGTGATGAACAAAGTCACTATCCAAGGTCTTTCCCCCTTAGCCCCTCAAACCTCTTATAAGCCCCCTACTTTTCCTCGCTTGTGGAATCATAGTCCCCCGATCTTGTCCTTCATCTTCTATAGCCTGTGATGTATTTAAATTTTATATTAGCATTCAATATCAAGTTACAAATTACAATTGTTTGTCTTTTAGCCATTCATCATATACATTTACATTACTAGTCTCGGGATCAAAATTGGGGTTCCACATCAACAAATGATCATTGGAAAAATCTAGAAACGCAAACCCAAATCAAAAGGTAATAACATGTGCAAGAATTGTCAACAAGACTCATAAAATGAGGTTATAAAGAGTTATTTTTGCCACTCCAGTTAGAAAACCCATAAAGGGAATAGGATCCAAAGAAATATAATGGATAATATAGTATTTGCAAGATATGTGTGTCTGTGTGCATGCACACCCATCGCACTATGCTCTAGAGGGAATTCGAAGCAGTTGCCATAACGATGACCCAAGTTCAATTCATGGTGAGCTCCCTCCACATCTAGATGCTTGTTGCCTCTTTGTTGTACCAACATATAGCCACAATTATGTTAGCAACCTAACCACCCTTGATGTAGAGGGTGTTGGCTTATCATGAAAACCTCTCCTTGATAATAAATAACAGTGGAGAACCCACATTTCTACCATGCAATTTATTGGAGAACATAGAATCCCTGAGGGTTAGCTCAAGAATTCATGAGACAAACATGAGATCTCTCCCCCAAAGTGGGGGAGGTCACGAGTTCAAATCTCTTTATCCCCTCAGGGTTAGGCTCCATAATCAAGGCCAACGATTTACCTCCTCTACCAACCATGGATCATAGAACATAGAAGACAAGAAACATAATTCTATTCAAACTCTTCATATAAGCGTATGTTTTCCAATTCTAACAAGAGGGAACACACAGTGTAAAAAATATTTTGATGATTAATATAAGCACTTACAAAAAAAATGAAAGATGAAAATTATTTTGTAGGGCATGCGTATGGAAAGGTATAGACAAAATGAAAATCCCATTCAAGGTAATATAATTAAAGAGTTATTTTTTCCACCCCAATTACAAAATCCCAAAAGGGAATAGGATCAAGAAGGGAATAGGTTTAGCGTGGAAGTGTTTAATTTCCTAACACTCTTGAGATGCCTTTTTCACCTTTAGGTTGTTGAGTCTTTTATTTGCAGGTATGCCTCCCACAACAAGGCTCCATGTAAAAACTACTTTTTTGGCTCAAGAATGGGTTTCCATACGATTCTTAGAAAAAACAACCATGCTCTTTGCTTGGATTTCAGTTGTCATATTTGATTCAAATGGCCTTCAAACAATTAGAGCAAATCCACTTGTACCCCATGGTTGAATTGTAGTTGTGAAATGTCATGGATGTACCCCATTTCTCATCCCAACACCAATAAGTCTGAGTTTTAGGGATACTTAAATTTAACAAATAGTCTTTAAGAATAAGCTCATGGATTATTTATATGATAGTCTTGTTAGTATTAACTAGGGATAACTTTCACTTAATATTGTCCCACACAAGTAGCCTCTTTTCCCTCCAAGACTCAAATCACCCACTTTGCACACAACACTTGGGTTCGAACCCAGGTTCTAATAATTCCCATTCCCCTTAAATCTCTAGATGTAAAACATAAAAACAAACTAGCTTAGTGAAAGCCTATCCTATAAGTTGACTTGGCGTAAATAAATTTTCAAGATTTTCTTGGGCAACCTTAGAAGGGACCTAACAATAAGAGTAGTAAACATGAGTGGTGATAACAATTTGGTATAGATTTGGAACTTAGTTTCCAGTGATGAAGGTTTAGTGATTCACTTCTTATACTCCTCTCTATCGTTGCACCACCACTTCCCACAGATTTTTAGAAGAGACCTAGAAACAAAAGGGGATACCCAAAAACTTAAAGAAGTGGTTTGACTATATCCAAGTCTAGTGTTGGACAAAAATCCACATAGGAATTAAGAATTGGCTCTACATGTAACATTGGGTCATGTCCCATTGAATACTAGAACATGAGGCAATGCAAAATATAGTTAGGAATTCCATGGTATGATTCTAGGATTGTTAGGATTAATCATCAACAAAATGATCATTAATTAACTGGAAAAAGTCCAACTCGGGAAGAGGAATCCTACCATTCCTAGACACCATTTGCAAAAGAAGAAATCATCCAAGAAGCATGTTTCTAATCAATTCCTTGGAATTTAAAGTGTTTACACATGCATTCATTACTGTCAACTTTACCATTGATTAGAAAATGAAAGTGTCGACTAGGATGACTAACCTATGCTACAATTTCGTGGGCATAGAAATTGATTATGCATCATCCCTTACATTCAGACATTGATTCTCTCCCTTCCCAGCCTATCCTATCAACCTTCTTACTCACAAGAATTATCGACAATTTCCAACAAGAAGGTCTAGGATGTTGGGGAGTATTGGTTGGTTGAGGAGGTGGCATTAGTGTTTTTTGTTGAGAATTTGGTTGCTAGTTTTGGTGAAATTTCCAAGGTTTCTATTGAGTAAAACATTAGATTTGTTGGGGTTGTTGATAAGGAAAAAAAGGTGGCTACTAATTTTGGAAACTTGAATATTTCCATTACTGTTGGGGTGGAAATAGGTTTTTCCAATGTCGAGAATACTAATTTTTCAAGGGATTAAATTGATTATTCCAAGAATAATAGAAATATTGAGGGTGTTCATATGGCATACCTTGACTAGTTATGCATGGTATTTGTTTCCTTTGGTGGTTGATGAAACAAACCTACTCCAAATTCTGATATGCTCCCTCATATAAAGCCTTCAAACTTAGTAGTTGTGGGAAATGATTGATTTCATCATTTTATTTGTAAATGTTGTAGAATTATATGCTATTTAGCGGGCATTCATGAAAAAAATGTCTTTTGTGCACTTTGGGAAAATAACTTCCAAATCATTTTTAGTTTCCTCTTTCTTCATCTTGACTTGGAGTGTATCAAAATGGATTTCCATAGATTTTAAAATATTTGTCTTCATATCTCCAACATATTTTCAATTTCTACTTTTGTTAATCTAGCTATGGTCATGGAGATTTGTTCAACAATTCCTTTGATTCCTTTACCCATTTTAGTAGAAACTCTTGAGTAGTTTTTTCAAACATTTATTATCTCATCATAAGAGCATTTGTAAATATCTACAAATGTGATCAAATTTAAAGATTCCATATCATTATCTCTTACTTCTATCAAGAGAATTGTCTTAGGAGAGTTTTTGTCAAATGAGCAATCGATGGATCTCTTTTAAACAAAGTGAAATATCTTAACATAGTCCTCTAATGATTTGTCCTTTCTAAGTCATTTGGAATAGTTAATCTCTTGAGTCTCCATATTTTCAATATTCAGTGTATTTCTCTATAAAAAGATTCTTCATAGTTTCCCATGTCTAAAT
>ML787619.1:350378-370271 GCA_009831015.1 Picea engelmannii
TGCTCGTAAGCTTGTGATGATGCTAGCAAAATATATGCAGGAGTAGGCATCTAACTCTAATCTAAGAAAATTCAATCAAATCCTAACTCTTGCATTCCACTTAATAAGACTTAGTTGTTGTAGGCATGAAAACACTAGCTCCCATTCATGAGGTCTTCTTGGAATGTTTCAAATAACCCATCAACAATCAAGATCATCAAGTAAACACTCATGCATTGAAAATAAATACTCTTAAAAAGGATTAGTTGTTGTAGGCATGAAAACACTAGCTCCCATTCAGGAGGTCTTCTTGGAATGTTTCAAATAACCCATCAACAATCAAGACCATCAAGTAAACACTCATGCATTGAAAATAAATACTCTTAAAAAGGCTTAGTTGTTGTAGGAATGGAAACACTAGCTCCCATTCATGAGGTCTTCTCGGAATGTTTCAAATAACCCATCAACAATCAAGATCATCAAATAACAATAAAGCATATAAACCTATTCAAAGCATTAAAACAAGAAGAAAATGCTACTATGATCTATTTAGAGTGAGCTCAATTCTCCCAAGAACAAAGTAACACATAAACTAAAGCATTCTAAATCTAAACTAGAGAATGGAAACTGATGTGAAAAGAAAGCTTGATTCTTATTCCATCATAAGTTGGATACAATGCTCCAAGAGTCCTCCCTTTGAAATGGAGGAGGCACTCCTATTTATACATAAGTTTAAGATAAATTAGATCCACAAATGTCTCCTAGATCCACAAATGTCTCATTTGGTTACAACCATGTGCTCACACATATCAAGTGATATCTCTAAAAATCCTCTCACAAATCTCTCTTTCATGATTAATCTCCATCCAAGATACTTGAGTAAATCTCCAAATCTTCATCAAATCTTTGAGGGGTTGAAGAGGATTCGAATTTGAGGCTTGATGGTCAAGTTTGACTTGGTTGGAGTCTTCAAATACACCTGTAAACATCATGAAACTCATCTCACTCTCATATATAAGTGTAAACATGTTATTTTTTTAATATTTAATCATAAATTCACTCAAAAACACTAAAACAGATGCATTGGAAAATAATATGTCTAAAACCCATGTAATCATGAAAATGGTTTAATGTAAGGGTGTGGGAAAGAGAAATATGGTTAAAAGTGAAGTGAAAGTAACTTGAAAGTTAAGTGAAAGGTTGGTAAAAAGATGGTACTTTGGCGACTCAACATAGGTTAAAATAAAAATTTTGTGGATATTGTGACGAACTTTCGTGGCAATATTGACGAAAATCCCTCCCTGTTTAAAAAAATGATGAAACTAGTGGAACCGTGGAAACTTTTCGTGGAATAATCCGCCCATATGTAGTAGTGCGCGCTGCACCATGCCAAAGTTTAGAACACCCTCACCATGCACCAATACTTTGCGTGCACCATTAACAAAATTGTCGTGTGACAAAATATACCCACATTGTGCACGCAACAACCAAACTCCTCTTGTCTCTGCCAATACTATGCACACCACGCGCGTCATAATATTTTTCCGCATAGCGCCAAAGTTTAGTGTGCACACACGCAATTTTTCGCATGGCGCCCAAAATTTAGTGCGCACAAAAATATTTCTCCGCACGATGCCCAAAATTTAGTATGCACACCCGCACACCAATATTTTTCCGCACGGTGTCAAAATTTATTGTGCGCACCAGGACACCACTATTTTTCCGCGTGGTACCAAATTTTAGCTCGCACACCTGCACACTAACATTTTTCTGCGCAGTGCCCAATTCTTACATATATCAAGGTTTTACTATGCATAATGCATTTTTCTTAACTTCCTCATGAATTCCTTTTGCAGAATGCACATCAATTCCTCATGAATTCTGCTGCAGAAATTGGGGCTTTTGCTTAACCTTTTCCCAATTTCTACCATAGACATTCTGCAACTATGAAATTTATTCAATTTCACCTTGATAACACCAATTCAACCTCTGTAACAACAAATTGTTGTCGATTGACATTTCTGGAACGAATTTACCCAAAATGAATTCACAAATTGAGAATTTAATTATTAATCTTGCTTCATCTGTCATGGCTTCACTGTGACTTCAAATTCAACCAATTCCAGGTTTGAATTTTCTAGAACAGATATTAAATCAAGAATATCTCCCCACATGCCCGAATTTCTCAATTTTCCCATGAATTTAACAATAGAAATTGGGGCTTTCCCAATTCTGCATCATTGTTTCTAAAATTTATCATGGACGTTCTGCAACTCGAAATTTGGCCACTCCGTAATAAATTCCCTGTGAAACTTTGCTTCAACTCAACTTGCTCGGCCCATCCAGGCTAAATGTCGAAAACATAATCTCTGATACCATATTGTAACGTCCCCGACCATCCATGTTGGGCCACGTTACGCCAGAGAACTCTTTTGTTTCTCTCTGCAGAACATACTATAACATAGCCAGTATCCAATATATATATATAAATATATATATATATATATATATATATATATATATATATATATATATATATATATATATATATATATATAGACACATTACATGTACATTTATCCCCATATATAACCCCACTTGGGGTCATATCATATACATTTAACCCCATATATGTCCCCCTTAGGTCATATCATTCTTCCAAAACATATATCTCTATTCCATCTCCCCAACCATGTTTTCTACAAATTATAGTAGTAGGAGTTCCAAGCATTCACACTCTTCTCTTTATATTTACAAATAAATAAATTTAATTAGTATTAAAATATTTAAAACTATTGAAAAATTATGAAAATCATATTTTCACTATTTTATCAAGAGGGATATTGGTTCCCCTTACATGTTTACATGGTCTAAGCAATGTTCTCTATGTATTGTACTATTAATTCATCTTTTTACATGTTTACATGGTCTAAGCAATGTTCTCTATGTATTGTACTATTAATTCATCTTTTTACTTTGCATTACATGCAAGGGAAATGGCATTTCCCATCACCAATATTAGGAAGTTTAGGATGATTCTAAGATGATTTCTCTCAACTACTATTCTATGAAAATAATTACATTTATTAAGATTAACATCCATCGTGACACCTAATTATTTATTGATAAAATATTGCATATAATTGAATTGATAGGATGCACCTAAACTTATGCATGGAAATTTGATCATGCTTGGTGTTTGTTAAATATGGGTATGGGTTTAAGATGGATTTAAAGGATTCATATTTTTCTTATATTTGTTCAGAGGACATAACATTGACATTTTCAATGGGCGTTGTCTAACTGTTCTACGAAATGACTTTTTTTATCGGAATTCGATGATATAAATTTACACGAAATCACTATTTTTTGTTGTTTAAAATCCATTTATGAGTGAAAAAATAGATTCAACATGCTGAAAAACCCCTGAGACACTTGAATTATATAGAAATAATCACTCAAATCTATGGATCTAACAATTTCTTGTAGATTTTTAGCAAATATCCCCCAAAAATATCACAAAAAAAAATCATTTTATTAAACATTCATATTACATTATTTCAATAAATTTTTCAACGATAAGATGATACAACATTTCAACTCCATCCCACCATCCCTCGGCATTGGAGGAAAAGGGTGACAAACCTACGTGTTTTAGTTCAGATATGCTCATTGGATTCGATTGCAAAGCAAAATTGCACATTTAAAACAACCCCCACAAAGAGTTATGTAGTGATCTCATATTTTAAATTTAAACGCAACTTAAAATAAATTAAATTTAAACGTGACTTAAAATAAATTCAAATCGACGAGTAAAGTCAAGTTTCTTAAAAAAGTAATGGTAACTATCCCTCTAATCTTGTTCTATGATACTAAAGGGTTGTACCATGAATATATCTAAAAGTAATTGGAGATTATTCCCTCGCACATGTATAAACAACTTATGAAAAAATTAAGTATGACCTCTTCTTTTACATTTAAAAGTCAAATTACGTTACATGAAGTAGATTTTATTCATAAAGTCAAACTTCTTAAAAACAATGGTACTATCCTACGCGTGTTTGGAAAAAGGGTGAAACTACTTTAGTAAATTTGGTTGCTAAATTAAAAACAATGGTATTGTCATTTTAATCGTGGGGTGAAACTACTTTAGTAAATTTGGTTTTTAAATTGAAACATTTTTAAAAAACAATGGGAATATGCTTTTAATCCTAATAAAGTCAAATTCCTTTAAAAACAATGGTATTGTCATTTTAATCGTGTGAAATTGCCTGAAGTAAATTTGAATAATAATGTAAAGATTCTTTGAAAAGTCATTGATTTATACTGTGAAGCTTCTTTGCATAATCAATGTTACCTATAACTATGAAACATCTTTTAGGTTTTTTTCTTACTTTTAAAAAGGTTAAAAATAAATTATTAGTACATTTTTTTTACATTGAAAATAATAAATAATAAACATATTTAAATAGTTTTTGGAGCACATTAGATTTAAAGGAGCAACATAAAATATGGTTGAATGATAAACACATTCAAATAGTTTTTGGAGCACATTAGGTTTAAAGGGATACCATAAAATATGGTTGAGATGTTTTGAAACATTCTTTAGGTTTCTTTTTTATCTTTTTCTTAAAAATATTAAAAATAAATTATTAGTAATTTTTTTCTTCGTTGCATTAAAAATAAATAACTGATAAGCACATCTAAATAGTTTTTGGAGCACATTAGATTTAAAGGGACAACATAAAACATCACTTAAGTATTTTTAGGAAAAAAATAAAAATAAATGATAAGCATATTTAGAGCATATAGAGATATAGGAGATTAGTAACTAGTGACAAATGATGATTTCATAGGAATATAGTTGGTGATTAATTATATGCAACTAATTATATATAGGTGGGATTACTTAATTTAAAAGTACATATCTCTGATTACTTCATTCAAAATGGAGAAAATTCAAAACTCAAGAGAATTTTAAGACTTTATTTGAAAGGAGTTTTGTAAATGTGTGAAAAGCAACACACAAGTGTATGTAAACCCTAAATTTATTAATTATTGAGAATGATAAAATCCTTTGAGATACAAACTTTTTTTATATCTTTTAGATTAATAAATCCATATATTGAGAATAAATGGATTTTAGTTAAGAATTCAACTAGATAAATAACTAAGTGGTTGTCACAGGGATCATTAGAAACTTGAAAATTTTATCCTCATGGATAACCAACTAACAACTATAAAATTAAGAAATATATATACATCATAAGGAAACATCAATATAGAGATCAAACCATGAATATTATCACCCTTTATAATAAAATTTTGTCAATAAAATTTGTAAACTTACAATATTCTAAAATCTAACAATTTATAGATTATATATACATTTACAATGTCAATATAAAATAAAAGAGAAATTTAACAACATATTATGTTTCCACTAACATATTTTCATAATAATTTTAATATTTTTTTTTATTATTATTTAATAACCCATATTTGATTTTTTATTTACATGTATACTTCAAAATCATAGAAAATAAGAATAGGTGTCCTTCATATGCATTCTACTTATAAATATTAAATATATAATATGGTCAACTTTTCATGATCACCATGTACATGGTTGGTTGTAATGTATACACATTTTTCTATATTTACTTAAATGTTTTTTAAATAATTTTGAAAAATAATAAGCCAAAAGATCATGAGTTTTTATACATATATATTTATTTGCATCAATTTTTTATGTTGTTTTTAAGCAAACAACAAAACTGAAATTATCATTTTGAAGAGGACAATTTAAAGTAATACAACATGGATTTTTTTTTTCAAAAATTATAATTATATATATATATATATATATATATATATATATATATATATATATATATAATTTTCATTCATCTTAATGAATAAAATAAAGTTTATTATATAATTTTAAAAATATTAAAAAAAAAATATTATTATGAATTTTTTTTATAAATATAAAATAAATTATATTCAAAATTTAGTGTTTGATTCTTTAATTGTTCTTTCATAAATTTTAGACATAATCGGAGCCTTGTAATTTGAATTTATTTTTATAAATATAAAATATATTCTATAATCGTAACCTTGTAATTTGAATTTTTTTATAAATATATATTTTATTCAAAATTTAGTAATTAATTTTATAATTGTTCGTTCATAAATTTTAGACATAATCGTTGTAATTTGAAGTTGAATGAAATTTTTTCCATAAATATAAAATATATTCAATTCAAAATTTAGTGATTGATTATCTAATTGTTCTAGACATAATCGTAGCTTTGTAATTGGAAGTTGGATGAAAAAAATATAAAAAATAGTCTCTTGGTGCTAAAATACATGTTTTCAGTGAAAGTTAATAAATCAAATGTCTTCCTAGAGATTGAAATAGAATGCGTTGATTGGGAGACTCTGGCCAAAAGTATAGACTAAGAGTTATTTTAACCAAGACATTAAATACATTTTTGATGCCTCATGAGTGTAACATTTTGTTCTTGCGAGTACATGTTATTGAATTAACTTTGAGGACACTTGTGTGTAAGTGATCCGGCTATAGTACATGATTGTATATTTCGCTCATGGATCTTATGATGATGTTGATGATTATGATTTGATGTTATTGATATATGTGTATTGACGGATGCTACTGAGGAGTTTTCCCTAAGTGTGTAGACACTTGACAGGTTGGGATGTTGATGGCATCAATGGATCTCCTTGGACTCCGGATTGAGTCAATGAGTGGATTATATTGGTTTGAGTATTTCATTCATGCATATGTGACATATGATCAATTATATTATGATGTTGTTTATAGATCATTGACAAAGTTTCGTTGATGGATGCAGGCTGATGATTGTCTGCTAATCTGACTCACATAAGGAGTAAAGGGTCCATGCACATAGACCATGTATTGAGGGAGAGGTGTGCCAACATCCTTGTCACAGCTTACTAGCACTCTCGTCGTCGCTCGAATTGTAGGTTAACGATTACCTATTTTGAGAGGTCCAGAATGACGTGAGGGAAGACTGTGACAGTCGCTCACGAACATTTCTAAGGGGCACGCAATAAGGCAGGTTCCTTATTCCTTAGAAGCCCTTAGTCTCTCACAAGGTCGCTTGAATAGAGTGTTGACTCCACGGGTTAGACAACTACCAAAACCAGTCAAAGGTGAGTGGCACCCTTGGAGCATGGAGTGCATCTTGAAGGGCACGTCGTGTAATTAAAAAATTGAATCAAAGTCGAGTGGCACCCTTGAAACATGGAGTGCATCTTGAAGGGCACATCGCGTAATTAAAAATCAAGTCAATGAAACTAGGTGGCCTAGAAAACCTTGAGCGAATATTGAACCTTGTGAAATCTTTAAACATGGCCGGATTTAATTAATTAATTAAGGATGGAAATTTTTAATTTTAAAATCCCTAATTGAAGTCTAAGCCTATTCAAAAATTATCCTAAGTCTAAGTTTGGAGAGAATGCTAAAGCTAAATTTATAAATTAAATAATAAGGGGACGAAGTAAATCAATTTAAAAAATCAAGGAAAATAAAATATATCTAGAGATTGTCTTAATACACCTATGTGCAAGTAATGACCAAATTGGAAATTAAGGTAAGAATGGAAGAAAGATAAAGGAATGGGTACACATAGAAAGGAATCAAGATTCTAGTTAACAATAGTCTAAGTAGGAGAAGATTCATATTTTAACTCAACTCAAATTTTAGTAAGGCATCAATCATTAATTGGAAATAAGGGGAAAAAAGAGACAACTAGGAGTGATTTAAGGAGAGCTTTTAGGATGGTTGAGGGAAATTGACTGTTATTAAAATAAATTATGGAATCTTCTTGTGCAAATGGGGAAAGCGTGACAAGTGTAAGGGGGAGATAATTCTAAATTATTTTAATTAAAAAGTAAATTAAATGTGCAAGTGGGGAAATTCTATAAAACAAATGGCTGAGATGAGAAATGGACAGAGTAATTATGGTTAAGGTTATGCTGCAGAATTTTTGGACGGGTTTTACTTGCGAGAGTTGGGATACATAGCTTGAGAGAGAGAGTGGTGGCTCTACCATGCGAGGCAAGCTGGGAGCTAGAGGATTTCTGGCCTATTATGTGCATGGCCTCTTTGCGAATTAGGGGGCTAAGGGGGAAGAAGAGTACCCCTAGTGTTGGTTGGGAGGTATTGGTGAAGTCTCAATGATTAGCAAGTAGGAGAAGGAAGGAGGGAACACCAATTGTGGAAACTCATCTTCAAGTCTTTCTTCGTCATCTGTTGTTACGGTATTTCTTATCTAAGCTTGAATGTAAATATTTTGGATTATGTATAGATATAATTTACAGTATTTTCTTATCTAAGCTTGAATGTAAATATTTTGGATTACATGTAGATATAGTTTATTGCTGTCACTGTATGAAATTGATGTTATGTTTTGCAAGTTAACGGATGGCTATGGAATTCTATCTTGAAATTTGTAGTTGAAACTGTCGTAGATTCATTGCATTTTATAATCCTAATTAGAAACTATTGTAAACTCTAGGCAAGGGGTCAACCTCCTATATGAATGTTTCCCTTTCCTAAAATTTGGGCTACGCCTACCTCCCTGGGTGACCGAATATGATCGCCTCCCCCATCAGACCTGGTAGCGTGACCTTTAGATATTCGAGTTGTTGTTCTTGAAAATGTTTTTGGTCTCAAATTTATATCAGAATCTGTTCATGGTCAGATGGTCTCCGAATACTCCTGCTTTAAACGAATTGATGTAGTCTTATCTCTATCATTTCTTCTATGCCAACTACCTTCCTTTCCTTGTACAGTTTGCCTTGCGATGACATTGTCTCGCTTAATTCTTTCCATGTCTGTCATACCCTAGAAGGGAATTTGGTAATTATAAGTCCTGTATCAAAGAGTTGGGTGGATCTCACTCAGTATTCTTTACTCGCCTTACTATTTTGATGGTGGGAAAACCATTGATGACATTTTATAATTAGATTTGATTCTCGCATCAGGATTGAATTTACCCAAAAAAAAAAATAGTCCGCAAGCTTTGGCTTGGCACCTTGATTTAATGGATAAGGAATTTGTGTATTATGCATGGATCTTCCCTTCTTAAAACAAAGACTTCCAGCCAAACACTTTTCTAACTTCTACAACCATCTGCACAGGCTCTGCTGTCATCACTCTTGATCTGATCAAATACTTACTAAAGGGAAAACTTTGGGCTACATCGCGTATGTAATTTCAGTATCGACAGTTTGAAGTGGCTTAGTGCGCCCCTCCCCGACGAGTTCTTGTAGAGACTTTACCCCGAGAATTATTCCCGCGATTATGGTCGAGCCCACTCCCGCCGCTTACCTTATAATTTTCCTTAACCGCACGATGTATTTCTTCTTAGCCACCATGGTTGAGCGTTGCCTTTGGCTGCTTCAACGCTTGGCGTTGGAACTACCATTGCATTGACTAGAGATTGTGGGTCGTTGTCGTTGGCAGAGGAACTTCAACCGCGGGTTGGTTCCCATTTTAGCCACAATGCCAAGACTGAAAATATTAGTACTACCATCAATTCATACAGTTTTATGTTTTTATTCCTTACTGGCATACTCATCTCAGGCCCAAATTTGATTGTTTTAAATTACACTTAGTACGCTAGCCATATTGTATATCATATTGCAATAGGTATATTCCTGAGATGATTTTAATTATAATGTCACTCACATTTCTCTTTTATCATCTAGGTTTGTATTTAAATTGTTGCTACTAATGCCATACTGCATAATTATATTTGCATTGAAACCATTTTAAGTAATTAGATTTACCTATGTCATGAATTATGTATATGTACTATTACTTGTATCTAGTTGATCCCCTTATATTCCAACTATGGGAATTTGAAGATACTATGCTTACTTAAGAAACATTGTTCTTATTGCATTTCAAGTTGAAGTATGTATCCTTGCATGCTAATTAAACGATGATCTTCAACCATCAACATGAGCTAGATATTATGATGGGGCAAATAATTGACTCGAAAATTATTATTGATAATAATCACTTGTGCAAGAAGTTATTACTACATATAGGTTAGACAATTATACATCTAAGGAATTGCCCTCATGCTCTGGTGGATTTTCATTATCTTATGTATAGTTGATTATCTAGTCTTAAAGTGTGGTTTAGGTTGGAATGCTCCATCAATGGTGAATGCATCTTTGAATTAATGGATATAAATTGTAGTCGGACTATTGTTGGATTGTATCGTAGGTGTTATTGGCGTCATTTACTTGACGTATGTTGTAGTAAATTTTAATCTTACAGCATTAAATGAGTTGATGTATGATCGTTTAAGTGATGAGATCTCTTTGAACAATGAATTAAATTGATGATACTCTTGCGCCTTCAATTTAATGTGATGTATGATTGAATTTATGTGATTACATTTCCTTGCACAATGAATAAAATTGATGATTACTCCTACGTCTTAAATTTAATGTGATTGCATTTATGGCATTAGATTTCTTTGCACAATGAATAAAATTGATGATTTCTCTTGCACCTTGGAATTAATGTGATGTATTATTGGTTATTAGAATACTATTGTGCCATATATTATCATTAATGTATGGTTGATTGAGTATTTAGACTTCTCTTGTGACATGAATAATATCGATGTATGAATGATTGAGCATTTAAATTCTCTTGCACCATGAACAATAATGATGTTGATTGATTGAGCTAGTTGGTTTTCAACTTGATTCTGTTAGTGGGATTTAGACACCTCCTTGTTCCTCAGAACAGTCACTGGCCCTGAGACCTTAAATGGTCAAAATCAGTTGGATGAATCTTGGGCTTGAGCATTTCTTATGTGTCCTAGAGGTCCTAACCTTGCAGGGTAGGTTGGACGGGTAGTTCTTTTGATATGAAATGTCTAGTTGATCATTATTTACATTTTTCTTGGGTTAATTGTGATGTGTTGAAATGCATCACTAATTATGTTATGCGTTGAATATGTGTTGCCTTCAACTATGTTAATGCAATGATTATCTCTCATTTCAGTTACGATGATCTATGTTATGATTATGTTGTAACGAGTTAATATCCCAATGCAAAAAAAAAAAAAAATGGTTGACGTAACAGATGGGTCTTTACATATGGTATCAAAGTGGGTTCAACCCTGCTACTATGGATCATCACGTCTTCCTCTGTATTATACATTGATCAATAATTTATCAATAATTTAAAATTTGAAATTGTCCCTATCATAATCTTTGTTAGAGGACACCATGGAGGTAGACGACTTGGTGTTAAGGGAGGAGGTGCGACGCCTCCAGTACCACCCACACCAGAGGGTTCTAACCCCCAAGGAGAAGAACAAGTCATTGGGCAGGAGAAGATTGTTGTGTGAGATGTGGTTGGTTGGATGAGGTATTTTTAGAGGATGTTAGAGGCCTTGATTGACCAACTAGATAGAGATGAGATCAGGGCATTGGTACCCAGTGAAGCTTCACAATGTGCTCCATCTGGCGGTGGTAGCATTCAGAGAGGACTCAAGAAGGTGGAGTTTCTTGAGTTCATGAGTGCCACAGACGAATCAACCGTTGAGGCATGGTTGGAGAACATGGTGATGTTATTTGCACTTCGTGACTACCCCTCCAACTTGAAGGTCTGCATGGTGGTATTTCAACTGAAAGAGAGTGTTCTTTTGTTGTGGAAGAAGCTCCTTCCTCAACTAAGCATGGTCTTCGAAGATGTGTCATGGGAATTGTTCGAGGGATGGTTCCAGAAGAGGTGTTGTTAGAGGAATTCATTGAGCGCCAACTCAATGAGTTCAATGCCTTACAACAGGGTGGTAGTACGATGCTCGAGTATGAGGCCCAACTCATGGAACTTCTTAGGTATGCTCCACACCTAAACATGGAGAATCTAAAGGTCAACAAGTTTGCATTCATACTTAATGTCATCATTCGTGCGAATGAGGGGATCCTAATGCCTCAGACATTACGCGATACAATCTAGAAGGCCCTCATAGATGAGGAAGAGATCACCAGCGGGGGGGTCAGGCAAAGACTCCTTCTAACCCAACCGAGTTATGACATCAGGAGCGCAACAACTTCTACTTCGGGGGCCAAGAGTATTGGACCAAAGACCGGATGCTGGAAATGTGGAGAGCCACATTACTAGTGAGAATGTCCCATTGAGAAGGCTAGAGCGGCCAGATCAACAGGACACACTACATTTGGAGACTTGGGAAAATCCCACAGGATTCACACAACGATGAATAACCGTGAGGCCGAGCACCAGTCCACTATGCTCGAGACGTCAAGTATCGTCGCTGACCAAAATTTTAGTATTTTGATAGATCCCAGTGCTACAGAGAGATTCAATTACAGTGTAGTGCTGCAAATATTTAAGGTAAAGGTAGTTGAACAGGACAAGTTTACATATGTAGAAATGGCTTTGGATGCCAAATAGAAGGTTGGAGGAAGGGTTACATACTATCACATTAAATTGGGAGATTTGTAACGAAGTCTAACCTATATGTCAAGATATTAGGATCGTACGACATCGTGATCAGTATGGGATAGTTGGAATCACATGATGCGATACTCAACTGTAAGACAAAACAGTTGAGTTGACCGATGATGAAGGACAGAGAAGGGTGATCATAGGAAGAAAACAAGGAGTGTCCTTGAGGTTCATTATTCCCTATGACAACAGAAGAGCATGCATGAAGGATGGAAGTTATACGCAATCTTGGCACTAAATGAATGAGGTGAGGCAGAGGGATTGGAAGACCTTTTAGTAGTACGATCATTCTCAAACATGTTCCTGAAGAGTTACCAAGTTTTTCGCCAGAAGGAGAATTCCTTATTGGATGTGGACACCTGAGTTACAAGAGTTGAAAATGAAATTAAAGGATTTGTTGGACCTAGGACTTATACGTCCAAGTGTGTCACCTTGGGGTGTGCCTGTTATTTTCATAAGAAGGAAGGATGGGTCGTGGAGTCTTTGTATTGACTACCATCAATTGAACAATGCAACAATCAAGAACCAATATCCATTACCAAGAATAAACGATTTGTTTGATCAAATGAAAGGCGCAATGGTGTTTTCAAAGATCGACTTGAGATAAGGATTTCACCAATTGAAAATTAAAGGGGAATACATTCTAAGACCCCATTCAAGACGAGGTTTGAACATTACAAGTTTACCGTTTTAACTTTTGGAATGACAAATGCCCAAGGGGTATTCATGAGGCTGATGAATGGGGTGTTCCATGAACACTTGGACAAGTTTGTTCAAGAAATCTTTGATGACACATTGATAAATTCTCGGATGACGAAGGAACATGATGAATATTTGCGCTTAATATTACATTGTTTATGGGAAACTGTCGAAATGCTCTTGAGGATTCACTGCCTAGGGAATGTTATATCTAGAAAAGGCATTGTTGTGGATAAGATGAAGGTAGAGGTTATTATGGAATGGCATTTGCCGACAAACGTACCAGGAATCCACAGATTTTGGTGTTTAGCAGGGATTCAAAGATAGCAAATCTGATCACAAAATTGCAGAAGAAAAAAAAAGAAGTTGTATGGCCCAAGAAGTGGATGGAAGCATTCCAAAGGCTCAAGGCATTGTGGACGACAACCCCGATACTAAAATTCCCTGACATGGATAGGGATTTATTGGTATGCACAGACGCATCCAAGGAAGGTATAGGTGGAGTATTGATGCAATATGATCGAGTGATCGCCTCCATATCAAGGAAATTAATAAATCATGAGGAGAACTACACAATGCATGATTTCGAGTTATTGGCCATTATGTATGCCTGGAGAGTGTGGAGACACTATATGATTGGAAATAAATTTGAACGAAAAAGAAAACGGGGACATATCACTATGGAATGCATCACTTTTCACACAGAATGACTTGAACGCACAACAAGGGCGTTGGTCAGAATTACTTAGAAAATACGATTTCAGATTAAGTACATTTACAAAATGGTGAACAAAATGGCAAATGCGTTGAGTCGGAGACCACGCATATTCTCGGTGATACCTCTTCAGATGAAACTTCGAGAAAGGATTCAAACTATGCAGTTCAACAATGACTTTTATAAAGAGGTTAAGGAAAATATCGAACAAGACACCATGTTAGTACCAAATTCTGAAGGATATACACTGGACAAAGATGTATTTATGAGGTAGAACAACTGTATTTGCATACCTCCTAAAAGTAAATTGAGAAATTTGATCTTAAGTGAAGCTCATAGTGAAGTATACATGGCTCACCCAAGAGCCACAAAGATGAGGGGGGACCTTAAGCCCATATTCCTTTGGAAAGGAATGAAGGAGGAAATAGTTAGCTACATGGAGAGATGTCTAGATTGTCAGCAAGTGAAGGCTAAACATAGACATCCAACATGATTACTACAACCACATGCTATTCGGGAATAAAAATGGGAGGTCATTTTGATGGACTTAATTGTTGGATTATCGCTGATGGAAAGGAGGCATGACTCAATTTTCGTGGTAGTTGACACTCTGAAGAAGATTCCACATTTTATTCAAGTGTGTACGATGTATCAGGCACCGGACATAGCTAGAATTTTTGTCGAAAATATTGTGAGACTTCCTGGCATGCCAAAAAGAATAATATCCAATACAGGTTGAGTGTTTACAGGACGATTGTGGACTAGTTCCCAAGAGGCCTTGGGAACACAAATGAAATTTAGTACAAAATATCACCCTGAAACAGACAGGCGACAGAAAGAGAGAACCAAATTTTGGAAGATTTGTTGCTTATGTATGTGTTGGACCAACATAAACATTGGGAGGAGTTATTGCGACTGGTATATTTTGTGTATAACGACATCTATGAAGGTACCATTATGATGGCACCGTTTTAGTTTCTCTACGGGTGATCATGTTAGACGCCATTGAGTTGGGATCGACTTGAGGATAGGTTCTTGGTGGGACCATAAATGATCCAAGAAATGGAAGAACAAATGCAAATGAGAAGAAAAAGGATTAAAGAAGCGCAAAATCGACAGAATAGTTATGTTGATGCACATTGCATTGGCCACAACTTGAAGTTGGCGACCTAGTTTTCTTGCGGGTCAAACTGCACAAGAGTTATATTAAGTTCAGAAGGGATGCTAAACTCTCTTCTAGTTTGTGAGGCCTTTCAAAGTTGTGGAAAGGAAAGGACCTGTGGCCTATTAACTAGCCTTGCTTCATTGTCTGAGGCATATGCATGATGTTTTGTCTTGTATATGTTTTGTGACATTATGTTAATGATCCTACACATGAGATTGACATGAGTTCCTTGCGGTGTCAGACAAGGTGCACTCATAGTGGAGCCAATCCGAATTTTGGACCATCGCATTCGATAGCTACGATGTCGAACAATCGATCAGGTCAAGGTCCAGTGGGACAATTGTAGTCCATACTTGGCTACCTGGGAGGATGCATATGATATGCACCAAAAATTTCCATATTTATGTGATAGTTTAGACATATATATCTTATCAGATGCTTTATTCACTACATCTTATATACTATACAACTTCAGAACGAAGTTTAAAACAAGAGGGGGTGTATGTAACATTCTTCTCTTGCGAGCACATGTTATTGAATTAACCTTGAGGACACTTTCATGCAAGTGATATGATTATAGTACATGATTGTATATTTCTCTTGTGGATATTATGATGATGTTGATGATTATGATTTGATGTTATTGATATATGCATATTGACAGATGCTACTGAGGATTTTTCCCTAACTGTGCAGGACACTTTGTAACGAACCTCCTCGTTACGAAAACAACTCTGAGAATAGGTGAAAACTTATTTTTTTTTGTTTAAGGTGTGTGAGCGCGTGTGGAAGTAACAAACACACTTGACTCTACGTCGCCAATCAACAACCAACAAGACGCAACCACGAGGTTCAACACAATAAGACTGAAGGCACACAACGAGTAACTGCAACAATATACGACCCTAGGCATAAGGCGCACAACACAAACATTAAGAAATACTGCGGTTGCACAGTAAGAACACAGAGGGAAGAATCCATGGTGTTAGGGTTACTATTTCTGCATAGGAAAGCAGGGCATTTAGTCTTGTGTCTTCTTGAAAGAAGATTCGATAGGCTCCTGGCCGACTGCTTAGGTAGAAACTAGTAACCCGACCTAGAACAAGACGCAAGCAAGACGAACACAACAAGACGACCCCGACATATCACAGTGACAACAAGCAATAAACGCCCCTAGACATAAGGCGTACAACTAGCAGCTGTAAGTAGAAAACGACACCAGGTGTTAAGTACAGTACAATCACAGATGGAAGAATCCAACAGTAGAGTTTACTATTTCTACACAGAAAAGCAGGGCTTTTAGTCTTATGTCTTCTCGAAAGAAGATTAGACAGGCTCCTAGCCGACTGCTCAGGCAGAAACTAGTAAATCGTTTAGGGGGTCGCAGTAGTGGAACTGTGCCTTTAAACAGCCCGGGACTACTGATATGGCTCAGAGTGTGTCGCAAGAGTGGAAACTGTTCCTTTAAACAACCCGAGACTCTTGATACGGCACTGGATTCCTTATACCGAAAATACACACAGACATATCTAGTAAGCTACAAGAGGTGTCTCTATCCTGCCCGACACAACCGACCAGGCAACCCATTGAATACTATTAAGTACAACATAACAAGAAGGACGACTACTTCCTTTATGGAAGGCACACGACCAGAAGGGCTCCGACAACGAACACCCCAGTTCCACATAAATTTCAATTCAACAACTTTCCTCATTTACTAAACTCAAGGTAATTTGTTGGTCGTGAGTCAAGGTTATTGCACCATAGGTGTTATTAACAACAATAAAATTTCCAATAGCACTGTCTTGAATTATTAACCATCTTTCATTTATTTTGCATATCCAGACCATGATTCTATAATTACAATACATCTTATATGCTACAACCCCAACATTTCAGTGACCTTACAAGATAAAAACATTTCAGTAAACATGAGGAGCTCTCAATTCGATGTCATCTATCATCATAGGTTCAAATAATAATGCAATAACATCATATTTCCAAGTAATCTCATAATTGAAATTAACAATATAACAGCATACTTAAAAATAACAACCTATTTACAAGTAACAGTATAGTTGAAAAATTACAAATAAGATCATATTTAGAAATGGCAATATCTAATAACGCAATCTCTAAAATGACAAAGGACAAGATGTGAAAATGACAAATCACAATATTAAATGACAATGCTTATACATACCCATAATTAAAAAGGTCGATATATAGAGTTAACATCAATTACATAATATTGGTGACATGAAGACCCACGATGTTACTACCCTATAGTGATGGCAATTAAAACAACCCAACGGTAGTAATGTTACCATAATGCAAGTAAGTAGTTAAAATGCAATTTATTCAGCATTGCAATGTATACCAATTAATAATTATCAATTAATAAACAATTAAATAACAATATCATTCCATTAACTATATGGCAGTAGATAGAAAATGAGTAAACGTTATGGGCATGACAATTATCTTGGGAAGAGATAGGATTTGAGGAAGGATATGCAGAGTTATGAAATAAGTACATAGACAGCCTTAAAGAATACAATAATAGCCTCAAATATGAGGAGGACCAATTGATTTGTCGCTGCATCTTGTTGATATTTAGTTCCTATAATAGGATACAAAGAATTGGTAGAGGGCGGATGAGAAGACCATCTTTTGTTGCAGAAAATAATTTGGAAATCAAAATTTCCTACAAAAACCAATCTTGTTGTGGTTTTTTTTTCTATACAATAAGGAACCTAGATGGTAGGTATTTCAAAAGGAATTTCATTGGGCCAAGATGGCGGAGTCAATGTCATCATGCAGATTAAATTATAGATCATATCATTACTACGCAACAGGCATTAAAGAATAGAAAAAACGCAGACCCCAAAAGGGAAAAACGTAACTGTGGTTTTTCCCATGAATGAGGACGCAGACCCAAACATAAAATGAACCGCAAATGTAACAATGCCCAGTCTGAAGGGAAACGTCCAGTAACAATTAAAAATGCTCAGCCATCATTAAAAACGGCCAACAACAATAAAAAAATGCCCGACAATCATTAAAAACGCCCGGCAACAAATAAAAACGCCCGACAATCATTAAGACACCCGACAATAATCAAAACGCCCATCAATAATTTAAAAATGCCCAACCACAATTAAAAACGCCCAACGATCATTGAAAAATCCCAGCAACAATCAAACGCCCATCAATAATTTAAAAATGCCCAGCCACATTTAAAAACACCCAGCAATCATTGAAAATGCCCAGCAACAATCAAACGCCCATCAATAATTTAAAAACGCCCAGCAACAATTAAAAGCGCCCAACGATCATTGAAAATGCCCAACAACAATCAAACGCCCATCAATAATTTAAAAACGCCCAGCAACAATTAAAAACGCCCAACAATCATTGAAAATGCCCACCGACAAATGGGAAAAATGCCCACCAAGGTTTTAAATGCTCACAGAGAGGAATTCACCCACAGCATAAATAAAAATTCCCATAAACAAATGTAACACGCCCACCATCATTACACACACCCACAGAAATCAGAATGCCCATAGCAAGGTCAAAAGAAAACACACAATGAATGGAAGTACACCAAACGAATGTAGAAAGCCAAAAATTTCAGAAATGCCCAATGAAACCAACCCTGAAATGAAATCTTCAGCGGATCGAAGGATAAATAATATAAACATTTGCCAACGCTCATACAAATGAATGCCAGATCTAAAGACAAGATCAACTGATCTTAGAAATCAAAACCAACAAGTGCTAGAAGGAAAGCCAGATCTAGTTTTACTTCCATAAAATATCAGCAAGCAAGACCACCAGACCCAGCATTCAGAATATCACAATCATCTTACAGTTCCCAGCATAATATTTAAAGCATTATACTCAATAAAATAAGCGACCGTACCTGGTTCCTTGTGCCTGCCTCATATGCTGTCCTGTGCTCCTTGCCGCTACTGCTTGCCGACCGTGGAACCCTCACCGGTACCTCCCAGCCAAACGCTAGGGGTACTCTTCTTCCCCCTTAGCCCCCCGAGCTGTAAAGGGGCCACACAAGATCCATAAATAAGACTAGCTTCTCAGCTCGCCTCCACGGCTGAGCTACCACTCCAATACAGTTGAGAAATTCCCAACTCCTCACAAGCAAACAGTCAAGCCAAAATCCGGCAGCGTAACGTTACGCTCACCGTTCATCCACTTCTTCCTCCTTTTCCCCTTCTTTTATAGAATTTGAGACCCACCTACTTTCCCTAAATCATTATTAATTTAAATTTTAACGACAATCCACTAAAAATTATCTGTCGTCCAAGTGTCACTCATCCCCCATGTTTCTCTAAAATTATTTTCTTTAATTTAAATAAAAGACTCATTTCCCTCACCCGTCATATAGTCGCTCCTAGAATTTCTCCTAGGGTTCCTAGATCCCCTCTCAGCTTTTAATAACTTTCCCAAAATGAAGTTGTTGATTTTTGGTAACTCTTTAATTGTTGATTCCTTTTTGCTTTTTTTTAACCCTATGTTCCTTACATTCGTTTATTAAGTTTTCTTTATTACAAGTTTCCTTATTTCTGTTAATTGTTCCTTTCCTTTATTTTTTATTTTATTTTATTTTATTTTATATTTTTTTTTTTTTAAACCCAAAAAGATAAATGCACTCATTAAACCTTTCATTGTATTTCTAAAATCCTAACTTTTATACCCCCACACTTTAATAATTTTAATTCTTCTTTATAATTTAAAAGCCATGGGTTTCACTTAATTTAT
>ML787619.1:370343-392095 GCA_009831015.1 Picea engelmannii
TTTTTTTTGGAGGGTCTTCTCCTAAGGTTAATCAAAATTTTATCTTAGGGATGTTTTAAATTTAGGTTTAGATTCGAACTGGGTGACAATCAATTAGGGGAGTCGTTTTGAGAATTTCTAAGGGCGTTAATGTCTCAGGGTCATCTAGGCTTGTCTCATCATCACCATCAATGCGACGTGCCCTTCAAGATGCACTACGTGCTCCAAGGGTGCCACTCGCCTCATTTGCTTCTATTGCGCGACGTTCCCTTCACGATGCACCACGTGCTCCAAGGGTGCCACTCGCCAACTCGTGTTTCTTTTGCGCGACGTGCCCTTCAGGATGCACCATGTGCTCCAAGGGTGCCACTCACCGACTTGACTGTTTGGTAGACATCTATAACCGCTGGAGTCAACACTCCACCAGGTGAACTTGTGGGAGACTAAGGGCTCTAAGGAATAAGGCCCCCACCTTATTGCGCGCCCCTTAGAATCATTGTGAGTGACTATCGCAGTCTTCCCTCACGGCATCGTGGATCCTCTCGAACTAGGTAATCGTTGACCTACAGTTCGAGCCACGACGGGAGTGCTAGTAGGCTGTGGCAGGGCTGCTGTCCACACCTCTCCCTCAACCTCTCTGGAACTCATGTGTGGCCCCTTTACTCCATATGTGAGTCTAGTCGGCAAGCTATCGTCAGCCTGCATCATCAACCATCATGTCAGAACATGTCAACAACATATCATCAATCAATAAATATCATGGTAAATAAAACAACTCAAATAGCACACTCCCTGACTCAATCCGGAGTCCAAGGGTTCCGTCGATGCCTCTGCATCCTCCAGGTCAAAAACCCTGCACACTCAAATAAACTGAGTCAACAACACCTATCAACATCAAGTAGTAAAACATCATGTCATCTATCAGAACGCACCATAATCAAGCATAAATGTATTACTATCAGAAAAGTCCAGATCACTTGCGAGCAAGTGTCCTCAAAGAATAAGTTTTGTAAGTGCACCAAAGCAGGATGTTACATACACCCCCTCTTGGTCTAAACTTTGTCCCGAAGTTTCTTAGTATAAATGCCGAAATAAATGTACCATAATATCATAAGTACCACAGTATCATAAGTCTATCTATCAAACAAAAATGGAAACTGTTGGTGCGTATCATATGCGTCCTCCCAGGTCGCCGAGTGCGGACTATAATTGTCCCACTAAACCTTGACCTGATCTATCATTCGTCGTTGTAACTGTCGAACACGATGATCTAAAATGCGGACTGGCTCAGCCGTGAGCTCTCCCTCGTTCGATACCTGCAAGGAACTCATGTCAATCATGTGCGTAGGATCACTAACATAATGTCTCAAAACAGATACATGAAAAACATTGTGCATACGCCTTAAAGAATCAGGCAAGGCTAGTCGATAGGCCACAAGCCCCTTTCTCTCCACAATCTTGAAAGGTCCCACGAACCTAGGAGAGAGTTTAGCTCCCTTTCCAAACTTGATCGAACTCTTATGCGGTTTAACCTGCAAGAAGACTCGATCATCGACCTCGTAACTACAGTCGACTCAGTGCACATCGACATAACTCTTATGTTGATCCTACGCTTCTTTTATCCTTTGTCTTATGGTTTGCATCTGCTCTTCCATTTCTTGGATCGCTTCTGGTCCCACCAGGAGCCTATCCTCAAGCTGATCCCAACTCAAGGGCATCTGACACAGTCTCCCATAAAGGAACTCAAAAGGTGCCATCTTAATGGTGCTCTGGTAGTTGTTGTTATAAGCGAACTCTACTAGAGGCAAGAATTCCTCCCAATGTTTTTGTTGGTCCATCACATACATGCGCAACATGTCTTCCAAGGTTTGGTTCATTCGTTCGGTCTGTCCATCAGTCTCTGGGTGGTACGCAGTACTAAAGTTAAGTTGGGTCCCCAAGGCCTCTTGGAAACTCGTCCAAGATCATCCTGTAAACACCGATCCTTGATCGGATATAATATTCTTAGGTATGCCATGCAGCCTCACAATCTCACTGATGAAAACTCTCACTATGTTAGGTGCCTGATACGTCGTACGCACAGGAATAAAGTGAGCACTCTTCGTCAGAGTGTCTTCTACTACAAAAATCGAGTCGTGTCTCCTGGTCATCAGTGGCAATCCAACAATAAAATCCATCGAAATAACTTCCCATTTCGATTCTGGAATGGCATGTGGTTGAAGTAATCCTGTCGGGTGTCTATGTTCATCCTTTACCTGCTGACACTCATCTAGCCACAAAGTTGACTATGTCGGCCTTCATTCCCTTCCAGAAGAATAAGGGTTTAAGGTCTGCCCTCATCTTCGTGACTCCTGGGTGAGCCATGTAAAATGCTCTATGAGCCTCACTCAGGATCAACATCCTCAACTCGTCGTTTGGCAGTACGTAAATCCAACCTCTAAACCTCAATAACCCATCGCTATCAAAAGAAAATCCCTCATATCGTGGTACCATCATTGTGTTTTGTTCGATAAAATCCTCAACTTCTTTGTACCAGTCATCGTCACGCTGTAAGGTGAGAATCTTCTCACGTAGATTCGTCTGAAGAGGCAACACCGAAAAGATGCGTGGCCTCCGACTCAAAGCATCCGCCACTCGGTTCACTGTTCCCTTTATGTAAGTAATCTCGAAGTCGTACTCGCTAAGCAATTCTGACCAACGTCGTTGTCGCGCGTTCAGGTTACTTTGCATGAAAATGTGTTGTAGTCCACAATGATCAGTCTTTAATTCAAATTTTCGTCCAACAAGGTAGTGTCTCCAAACCTTCAAGGCATAAACGATGGCTAATAACTCCAAATCATGCGTCGCGTAGTTCTCCTCATGCCTTCTCAGTTTTCTCGAAATGTAAGCAATCACTCGTCCGTCTTGCATCAATACTCCGCTTAACCCTTCCTTGGATGCGTCAGTGCATACCAAGAAGTCTGTGTCCATATCAGGGACCTTTAGTATCGGCATTGTTGTCAACAACTCTTTAAGCCTCGGAAATGCTTCCGTGCATTTCTCTGTCCAAACAAACTTCTTGTTTTTCTTCTGCAATTTCGTGATCGGATTTCTATCTTCGAAAAACCTTCAACAAACCGTCAATAGTATCCCACTAAACCCATAAAACTATGCACTTCTGTGACATTTGTTGGTGCAGGCCATTCCATAATGGCCTCAACCTTGGCTAGATCCATGGCGATACCTTTGCCGGAGATGACATGCCCTAAGTAGTGAATCCTTGATTGATAAAAAGAGCATTTGGACAGCTTCCCATATAATTTGTGCTCTCGCAAACACTGTAGTACCAAGCACAAGTGCTTGTCATGCTCCTCCATCGTCCGAGAGTAGATCAAAATATCGTCAATGAATACTTGGACTAACTTGTCCAAGTACTCGCGGAACACCCCGTTCATCAAGCTCATAAATACCCCTGGGGCGTTTGTCAGTCCAAACGGTAAAATAGTAAATTTGTAATGTCCAAATCTCATCTTAAAGGCGGTCTTAGGGACGTCATCCTCCTTGATCCGTAACTGGTGATACCCTGATCGCAAATCGATCTTGGAGAACACCGTCGCACCCTTCATTTGATCAAAAAAATCATCAATTCTTGGCAAGGGATACTGATTCTTGATCGTAGCCTTGTTCAGTTGACGGTAGTCAATGCAAAGCCTCCACGATCCATCCTTCTTCCAAATAAAAGTAACTGGTGCACCCCACGGTGACACACTAGGGCGTATCAGTCCCAGGTCTAACAACTCCTTCAGTTGCATTTTCAGCTCTTCCAACTCCGGGGTCGACATCCGATAAGGTATTCTCGCTATCGGTTCAGTCCCCGGTTTCAGGTCTACAGTAAACTCCAATTCTCTTTCTGGCGGCATCCTAGGCAACTCCTCTGGAAGTACGTCCGCAAACTCCTTCACCACCGGAAGGTGTTCTAGACCTTCTGCTACTCCCTTTTCGTTTAGTGCAAGGATCGCATAAAGCTTGCACCCCTTGCACATACTCTTCTGTAACTATATGGAAGAGATGAACCTCAGGGATACTCCCTAGTTCTGTCCTACAATTACATGTCTCTGTCCTTCATCATCGATCAATCTCAACCATTTTGTCTTTCAGTTGAGTATCGCCTCATGCGATTCCAACCAATCCATAGCAATCACGACATCAGAAGACCCTAAGATCGTGACGTACAAGTTGACCCTAGTGACAAACTCTCCTAGGTCAAGGGCACAGCCCGTGACCTTTCCTCCAACCTTCTGTTTGGCTCCAGAAGCCATCTCTACGAAGCTAAACTCATCCTGTTCAAATGCCCTGACCTTAATCCTTTTTAGCGCTGCACCAGAAATGAAACTCTCAGTAGATCCTGGGTCTATCAAAATAATAAGGGTCTGGTCAATGACAGTACCTTTCGTCTCGAGCACAGTCGATTGGTGCTCTGCCTAGCGGTTATTCACCGCTGCATGAATCCGATGGGCCTTGCCCATATCTCCCACTGTCGTGGGTCCGGCTGATCCGGATGCTCTGGTCCTCTCCATAGGACAGTCACTCTGGTAGTGTGGCTCCCCACATGTCCAACACCCCTTCTTTGGCCCAGTAGTCCTGGTACCCAAAGTAGAAGGTGACGGCCCACTGGACTGGAAACCTGGTTTGTTCTGCTGAACAGACCTAAACTGCTGCTGCTGCGGGTGACGCTGTTGTTGCTGTTGTGGTCCTCGATAGGGTGTCTGCTGCTGAGGCGGCGGTCGTCGAGGTGTAGTGAATGTGGATCCCCTCTGGAAGCCACGATACCTCAGCGTATGTCTCGCTGGTGTCTGCTGCTGCGGCGTACCAGATGAACCCTGCCCTACAGGTCTCGCTGGAGTCCTAGTCTGACCCCTGCTGATAAGCTCCTCCTCTTCTATGAGGACCTTTTGGATAGCGTCGTGCAAGGTTTGAGGCATCAGAATCCTAACCTTTGCACGCAGGCTATTGTTAAGGCCAAACATGAACCTGTTGACCTTGAGGTTCTCAGTGTTCAGGTGCGGAGCATACCAGAGCAGCTCTATAAAACATGCCTCGTACTCAGGCACTGTACGACCTCCCTGTCATAAGGCATTGAACTCATTGAGCTGACGCTCAATGAATTCCTCAGAAAGATACCTCTCTCGGAACCGTTCCTCGAACAGTTCCCATGACATGTCTTCAATGGCCATGTTTAGCTGTGGCAGGAGCGTCTTCCACCATAGAAGAGCGCTCCCCTTCAGTTGAAAGACTGCCATGTGGACCTTCATGTTGGAGGTATAATCGTGAAGTGCGAAGCACATCGCCATATTCTCCAACCATGCCTCAGCGGCTGCGTTGTCCGGGGCACCAAAGAACTCAGGAAATTTTACCCTCTCAAGTTCATGATGAATGCTACCTGTAACGGCCGGTGTGCATAGAGGAACCTCAGCAGGTGCCAACGCCCTGGCCTCATCTCTGTCCAATCGACCGATCAGAGCCTCAGACATGCGCTGAAAGGATCTCATCATCCCAATCACATCGCCAACCGCTATCTTCTCCTGTCCGAGAATCTACTCACCTCCCTGGGGGTTGGACCCCTCAAGCATGGATGTTGCTGGAGGCGTGACGCCTCCTCCCATAGCACCCTGTCGTCTGCCTCCGTGGCATCCTCTAACCATGATTACCTGCACGCACACAATCAACTCGATCAACAACAATATAATCAAATCTAATCATGTCAACGAAATTCGTAGCGAATCCCAAGTCGTGGGTCGAACCAGCTCTGATACCATATGTAACAAACCTCCTCGTTACGACAACAACTCTGAGAATAGGTGCAATTTTTATTTTTTTTTGTTTAAGGTGTGTGTGCGCGTGTGGAAGTAACAAGCACACTTGACTCTACGTTGCCAATCGACAACCAAGAAGACGCAACCACGAGGTTCAACACAAGAAGACTGAAGGAACACAATGAGTAACTGCAACAATATACAACCCTAGGCATAAGGCGCAAAACACAAACATTAAGACATACTGGGGTTGCACAGTAAGAACACAGAGGGAAGAATCCATGGTGTTAGGGTTACTATTTCTGCACAGGAAATCAGGGTGTTTAGTCTTATGTCTTCTCGAAATAAGATTAGACAGGCTCCTGGCCGACTGCTCAGGCATAAACTAGTAACCTGACCTAGAACAAGACGCAAGCAAGACGAACACAACAAGACGACCCCAACATATCACAGTGACAACAAGCAATAAACGCCCCTAGACATAAGGCGTACAACTAGCAGCTGTAAGTAGAAAACGACACCAGGCGTTAAGTACAATACAGTCACAGATGGAAGAATCCAACAGTAGAGTTTACTATTTCTGCACAGAAAAGCAGGGCTTTTAGTCTTATGTCTTCTCGAAAGAAGATTAGATAGGCTCCTGGCCAACTGCTCAGGCAGAAACTAGTAAATCTTTTAGGGAGTCGCAATAGTGGAACTGTGCCTTTAAACAACCCGAGACTACTATTACGGCTCAGAGTGTGTCGCAAGAGTGGAAACTGTGCCTTTAAACAACCCGAGACTCTTGATACGACACTGGATTCCTTATACCAGAAATACACACAGACATATCTACTAAGGTACAAGAGGTGTCTCTATCCCGCCCGACACAACCGACCAAGCAACCCACTGAATACTATTAAGTACAACATCATAAGAATGACGACTACTTCCTTTATGGAAGGCTCACGACAAGAAGGGCTCCGACAACGAACACCCCAGTTCCACATAAATTTCAATTCAACAACTTTCCTCATTTACTAAACTCAAGGTAATTTGTTGGCCATGAGTCGAGGTTATTGCACCATAGGTGTTATTAACAACAATAAAATTTCCAATAGCACTGTCTTGAATTATTAACCATCTTTCATTTATTTCGCATATCCGGACCATGATTCTATAATTACAATACCTCTTATATGCTACAACCCCAACATTTCAGTGACCTTACAGGATAAACACATTTCAATAAACATGAGGAGCTCTCAATTCGATGTCATCTATCATCATAGGTTCGAATAATAATGCAATAACATCATTTTCCAAGTAATCTCATAATTGAAATTAACAATACAACAACATACTTAGAAATAACAACCTATTTACAAGTAACAATATAGTTGAAAAATTACAAATAAGATCATATTTAGAAATGGCAATATCTAATAACACAATCTCTAAAATGACAAAGGACAAGATGTGAAAATGACAAATCACAATATTAAATGACAATTCTTATACATACCCATAATTAAAAGGGTTGATATATAGAGTTAACATCAATTACATAATATCGGTGACATTAACACCCACGATGTTACTACCCTATAGTGATGGCAATTAAAACAACCCAATGGTAGTAATGTTACCATAATGCAAGTAAGTAGTTAAAATGCAATTTATTCAGCATTGCAATGTATACCAATTAATAATTATCAATTAATAAACAATTAAATAACAATAGCATTCCATTAACTATATGGCAGTAGATAGCAAATGAGTAAACGTTATGGGCATGGCAGTTATCTTGGGAAGAGATAGGATTTGAGGAAGGATATCCAGAGTTATGAAATAAGTATAGAGACAGCCTTAAAGACTACAATAATAGCCTCAAATATGAGGAGGACCAATTGATTTATCGCTGCATCTTGTTGATATTTAGTTCCTATAATAAGCTACAAAGAATTGGTAGAGGGCAGATGAGAAGACCATCTTTTGTTGCAGAAAATAATTTGGAAATCAAAATTTCCTACAAAAACCAATCTTGTTGTGGTTTTTTTTTCTATACAATAAGGAACCTAGATGGTAGGTATTTCAAAAGGAATTTCATTGGGCCAAGATGGCGGAGTCAATGTCATCATGCAGATTAAATTATAGATCATATCATTACTACGCAACAGGCATTAAAGAATAGCAAAAACGCAGACCCCAAAAGGGAAAAACGTAACTGTGATTTCACCCATGAATGAGGACGCAGACCCAAACATAAAATGAACCGCAAATGTAACAATGCCCAGTCTGAAGGGAAATGCCCAGTAATAATTAAAAAATCTCAGCCATCATTAAAAACGCCCAACAACAATAAAAAAACGCCTGGCAATCATTAAAAATGCCCGGCAACAAATAAAAACGCCTGGTAATCATTAAGACACCCGGCAATAATCAAAACGCCCATCAATAATTCAATAACACCCAGCCACAATTAAAAACGCCCAGCGATCATTGAAAACGCCCAACAACAATCAAACGCCCATCAATAATTTAAAAATGCCCACCCACAATTAAAAACGCCCAACGATCATTGAAAACGCCCAGCAACAAGCAAACGCCCATCAATAATTTAAAAACTCCCAACAACAATTATAAATGCCCAGCGATCATTGAAAATGACCAGCAACAATCAAACGCCCATCAATAATTTAAAAATGCCCAGCAACAATTAAAAATGCCCAGTAATCATTGAAAACGCCCACCGGAAAATGGGAAAAACGCCCACCGAGGTTTTAAATGCTCACAGAGAGGAATTCGCCCACAGCATAAATAAAAATGCCCATAAACAAATGTAACACGCCCACCATCATTACACATGCCCATAGAAATTAGAATGCCCACAGCAAGGTCAAAAGAAAACACACAATGAATGGAAGCACACCAAACGAATGCAAAAAGCCAACAATTTCAGAAATGCCTAACGAAACCAACCCTGAAATGAAATCTTCAGCGGATCGAAGGATAAATAATATAAACATTTGCCAATGCTCATACAGACGAATGCCAGATCTAAACACCAGATCAACTAATCTTAGAAATCAAAACCAACAAGTGCCAGAAGGAAAGCCAGATCTAGTTTTACTTCCATAAAATATCAGCAAGCGAGACCGCCAGACCCAGCATTCAGAATATTACAATCATCTTACAGTTCCCAGCCTAATATTTAAAGCATTATACTCAATAAAATAAGCAAGCGTACTTGGTTCCTTCTGCCTGCCTCGTATGCTGTCTGCGCCTCGATTGATGTCCCGCGCTCCTTGCCGCTCCTGCTTGCCGACCGTGGAACCCTCACCGGTACCTCCCAGCCAAACGCTAGGGGTACTCTGCTTCCCCCTTAGCCCCCCGAGCCACAAAGGGGCCACACAAGATCCAGAAATAAGACTAGCTTCTCAGCTCGCCTCCACGGCTGAGCTACCACTCCAATACAGCTGAGAAATTCCCAACTACTCACAAGCAAACAGTCAAGCCAAAATCTGGGAGCGTAATGTTATGCTCACAGTTCATCCCCTTCTTCCTCCTTTTCCCCTTCTTTTATAGAATTTGAGACCCACCTACTTTCCCTAAATCATTATTAATTTAAATTTTAATGACAATCCACTAAAAATTCTCTGTCGTCCAAGTGGCACTCATCCCCCATGTTTCTCTAAAATTGTTTTCTTTAATTTAAATAAAAGACTCATTTCCCTCACCCCTCCTATAGTCGCTCCTAGAATTTCTCCTAGGGTTCCTAGATCCCCTCTCAGCTTTTAATAACTTTCCCAAAATGAAGTTGTTGATTTTTAGTAACTCCTTAATTGTTGATTCCTTTTTGCTTTTTTTTTACCCTATGTTCCTTACTTTCGTTTATTAAGTTTTCTTTATTACAAGTTTCCTTATTTCTATTAATTGTTCCTTTCCTTTATTTTTTATTTTATTTTATTTTATTTTATATTTTTTTTTTTCTAAAACCCAAAAAGATAAATGCACTCATTAAACCTTTCATTGTATTTCTAAAATCCTAACTTTTATACCCCCACACTTTAATAATTTTAATTCTTCTTTATAATTTAAAAGCCATGGGTTTCACTTAATTTATATCCCTCATTACTTTACCCCCTTTAATTTTAAGAAGACTTTAACGAACACTTAGGAGGGTTTTAGTTTACGTCCTTAAGTTTTTGTTTTTTTTGGAGGGTCTTCTCCTAAGGTTAATCAAAATTTTATCTTAGGGATGTTTTAAATTTAGGTTTAGATTCGAACTGGGTGACAATCAATTAGGGGAGTCATTTTGAGAATTTCTAAGGGCGTTAAGGTCTCAGGGTCATCTAGGCTTGTCTCATCATCACCATCAATGCGACGTGCCCTTCAGGACGCACTACGTGCTCCAAGGGTGCCACTCGCCTCGTTTGCTTCTGTTGCGCGACGTGCCCTTCAGGATGCACCACGTGCTCCAAGGGTGCCAGTCGCCAACTTGTGTTTCTTTTGTGCGACGTGCCCTTCAGGATGCACCACGTGCTCCAAGGGTGCCACTCACCGACTTGACTATTTGGTAGACATCTATAACCTCTGGAGTCAACACTCCGCTAGGTGAACTTGTGGGAGACTAAGGGCTCTAAGGAATAAGCCCCCCGCCTTATTGCGCGCCCCTTAGAATCATCGTGAGCGACTGTCGTAGTCTACCCTCACGGCATCGTGGATCCTCTCGAACTAGGTAATCGTTAACCTACAGTTCGAGCCACGGCGGGAGTGCTAGTAGGCTGTGGCAGGGCTGCTGTCCACACCTCTCCCTCAACCTCTATGGAACTCGTGTGTGGCCCCTTTACTCCATATGTGAGTCTGGTCGGCAAGCTATCGTCATCCTACATCATCAACCATCATGTCAGAACATGTCAACAACATATCATCAATCAATAAATATCATGGTAAATAAAACAACTCAAATAGCACACTCCCTGACTCAATCCGGAGTCCAAGGGTTCCATCGATGCCTCTGCATCCTCCAGGTCAAAAACCCTGCACACTCAAATAAACTGAGTCAATAGCACCTGTCTACATCAAGTAGTAAAACATCATGTCATCTATCAGAACGCACCATAATCAAGCATAAATGTATTACTATCAGAAAAGTCCAGATCACTTGTGAGCAAGTGTCCTCAAAGAATAAGTTTCGTAAGTGTGCCAGAGCGGGATGTTACACACTTGACAGATTGGGATGTTGATGGCATCAATGGACCTCCTTGGAATCTAGATTGACTTAGGGAGTGGATTGTATTGGTTTGAGTATTTCATTCATGCATATGTGACATATGATCGATTATATTATGATGTTGTTTATGGATCATTGACAATGTTTCGTTGATGGATGCAGGATGACGATTTATTGCTAATTTGACTCACATAAGGAGTAAAGGTACCATGCACATAAACCAAATATTGAGGGAGAGGTGTGGCATCATCCCTGTCAAATTCTACTAGCACTCTCGCCATGGATCAAATTGTAGGTTAGTGATTACCTAGTTCGAGAGGTCCACGATGCCATGAGGGTAGACTGTGACAGTCTCTCATGAATATTTCTAAGGGGAGCGCAATAAGGCAGGGTCCTTATTCCTTAGAATCTCTTAGTCTCTCACAAGGTAGCCCGAATGGAGTGTTGACTCCAAGGGTTGGACAACTGCCAAAACCAGTCAAAGGTTCACGACACCCTTGGAGAATGAAGTGCATCTTAAAGGGCACATCGCGTAATTAAAAAATTTAATCAAAGGAAAGTGGCACCCTTGGAGCACAGAGTGCATCTTGAAGGAAACATTGTATAATTAAAAATTGAGTCAATGAAACTAGGTGGCCTATAAAACCTTGATCGAATATTCAACCTTGTGAAATATTTAAACATGGGCATAATTAATTAATTAATTAAGGATGGAAATTTTTAATTTTAAAATCCCCAATTGAAGTCTAAGCCTATTCAAAATTTAGCCTAAGTCTAAGTTTGGTGAGAATGCAAAAACTAAATTTTTAAATTAAATAATGAGGGGATGAAGTAAATCAATTTAAGAAATCAAGGAAAATAAAACATATCTAAAGATTGACTTAATACACCTATGTGCAAATAATTAGCAAATTGGAAATTAAAGTAATAATGGAATAAATATAAAGGAATGGGTACGCATAGAAAGGAATCTAGAGTCTAGTTAACACTAGTCTAACTAGGAGAATATTTATATTTTAACTCAACTCATATTTGAGTAAAGCGCCAATCATTAATTGGAAATAAGGGAAATAAAGAGACAAGTAAGAGTGATTTAAGGAGTGCTTTTAGGATGGGTGAGGGAAATTGATTGTTATTAAAATAAATTATGGATTTTTCTTGTGAAAATAGGGAAAGGGTGACAAGTGTAAGAGGTACATAATTTTAAATTATTTTAATTAAAAAGTGAATTAAATGTGAAAGTGAGTAAATTCTATAAAACAAATGGCTGAGATGAGAAATGGATAGACTAGTTATGGGTAAGGTTATGCTACATAAATTTTGGACTGGTTTTATTTGCGAGAGTTGGGATACCCAGCTTGAGAGAGAGAGAGAGTGATGGCTCTACCTTGCGAGGCAAGCTGAGAGGTAAAGGATTTCTTTCCTATTATGTGTGTGGCCCCTTTGCGGCTCGGGGGGATAAGGAGGAAGAAGAGTACCCCTAACATTGGTTGGGAGGTACCGGTGAAGTCTCAACAATTAGGAAGTGGGAGAAGGAAGGAGGGAATGCTAGTTGCAGAAAATCGTCTCCATGTTTGTCTTCATCGTCTGTTGTTACAATATTTATTATCTAAGATTCAATGTAAATAGTTTGGCTTATATATAGATATAGTTTATTGATGAGGCTGTATTAAAATGATGTTATGATTTGTGAGTTAATGGATGGCTATGGAATTCTATCTTGAAATTTGTAATTGAAATTGTCGTAGATTCTATGCATTTTATAATCTTAATTCAAAACTGTATTTGGGCAGGCAACGTAAACTCTAGGAAAGGGGTTGAACTCATGTATGAGCACTTCCCTTTCCGAAAATTTGGGTTGCACCAACCTCCCTGGGCGATCGAATATGAGTGCCTCCCCCATCAGACCTGGCAGCGCGACCTTTAGATATTCGAGTTGTTGTTATTGAAAACATTTTTGGTCTCGAATTTATATTAGAATTCGTTCATGGTCATGTGGCACTACTACATATGGGAAGATTATTCCATGAAAATTTTCCACGTTTCCATTATTTTCACATTTTTTTTAAAATTTGGCGGGATTTTCGTCGCTATTGCCACGAAAGTTCGTCGCTATTTCCACAAAAGTTCGTCGCTATTTCCACTAATAGGTTTTTAAATTTGGCGGGATTTTCATCGCTATTGCCACAAAATTTCGTCGCTATTGCCAAGAAAGTTTGTCTCTATTGCCACGAATATTTTGGCTATCTCAAAAAGCATATGCTAATGGCTAGTTGACTAGATGATCTATATATACCTAACTTTAAGAGACTTTGTGACACAATTGCTATAGTTGAGACACTATTCGTAGCTTTTGTTTGAGCTATTTATTTTTTCTGTCACCCACTGGTTGAACAAATCCAATTCTCGATCTACATAGCTTGGATTTTGAACTTGCGAGGTTGGTATGTTTTTTTATTTATGTACTCATTTAACTTGTAAATTTTTTTTCAAATGAAATTTGATGTAACTTATTTTTTCCTTGATAATATATTATATGTGCAGTACCATACTTCATGTCATTGGCTTTTGGATCTAGTTAGTATATTCTATGGAAATTCATGTGAAATGTTAAGAAAAATATTTTCCGAAGAAGTACTTTAAGAAGAGGGAAAATTACTCCGTCAATAATTCAATTCAAACATTAAAAATGATTATCATTATCACTCTAGATTAATTTGAGCCTATAATTCCTTATGTAAATTTAATCCTTATAACAAAACCACCAACTCACAACAATTTTATCGGTTGGACTAATGTTTGAAATAGAAAGTGAAAAAAAATCCTCTTAGATCTAATTTTATCCCTTAGTGACCTTGTTATCTCTCTAACTTTTGTGTTTCTATGATGTTGTTCCTATATATATTAATGCCATATTTTTAGTCTAGTATTAGGTTAGGACGTTAGTCATATAACATTGTATTATAATGTGATGTTGTTTCTCTCAATTTTTTATAATCACACACAATTCTAGATGTAGTGATTAACTCTAGTTTGTAGTTGATGTAACTTGTTTATACACTATTAATAAGGAGTAGCTAAAATATAAAAATTTCTTGACGAAATCTACGATAACATGATGAAATCTACTAGTCAGACAATGAGAACATGCCAAAGTGTCTTAGAAAATAAAACCATGACCACTGTACGTAGCATAAAATTGTGACCATTGTATGTAGCTACAAATCAACACGTCATAATTTAAACCAACCCAACCCAATTGTGTATGACAACTGGATGGCATTCTTTTTTTAGCGGTGAATTTCAAATATTGACATTTTCTCTACAAAACAACTTAGAGGCTAGTGTATGGTATCGAGTGATTCAAGTTTGAGAAATTTTAACCACTTTCGTTAAATGGTACAATGTAATTATTTTCCATTGTGATTCAGTACACACTACTCTAAATTACAAATTGAAGCATATAAATCTTAATAGTTAATCGATAATAAATAAATAAAATATTTCAAAATTTCTTAGAAGAAATAATTGTGAGGATTGTAGGTCACTGTAAACAAGCATATCATAATCGAAAGGAGTAGCTAAAATATCATGAAGGAGTAGCTAAAATATAAAAATTTGACAACTTATTGTTTGGTATGGTGTAGGTAAGACAATTACTTGTCAGTACAAGGATTTGTCACTATGAACGAAAATGACAAGAAGCTTACTCGGTTAAGAGAGGCATTAAAGGCGAGGGGCAATGGAAAATATTATTTCCCTTGCTATGATTGTAGGGGCTTGCAAAGAAAAATACTTTTAATAACAACAATTGAAAGACATTGTAGGGAGAAGGGGCACACCGACGGGGTTTATGAATATCGTCCCTTGGTAAGAGGATTCAATATTTAATTATGTATTCTCTGTAATAGTCATCATGTCATGAATTTTAGTAATATTTGTTATCGGGATTTTTATATTTTCTATACACACTAACTTTTCTACGTTGTTTTTAAATATATAGACAATGCCCCCAAAATGTCAACCTCCAGAGAGTTATTTGCCAAGTACTAACATAAATACTCCTTTACAAGGTGATGGACTTCAAGATCAGAATATTGAAGTTGATGATCAAGTTACTAATGATGATATCGATGGAGATAACATTAGTGATTCAAATCAGGAAGATGAGATACATAGATTGATCCAAGACACATTTGCTCCAATGAATGAGGACAACCAGGATGATAGTCATGATGTTGATCCTCTACTCGAGAAGTCACGTCAACCTCTTTATGAAGGCTCAACAAAAAATATTTTATATTCTATATTGGTGTTGGTGAACTTGAATGTTTTGAATGGTTTATCATACACATGCCTCACACAGATACTAAGGTATTTAATTTTTTAATTATTTATGCCTGCATGTTCACAAATACTTAAAAGGTTCAATTTTTTCCTATATTGCTATTGTTTTATAATTTGTAAATTAGTATGGATGGGATATTGATGATTAATATTGTTTGCATTGACTTATTGTTTTGAATTTTGTAGATTGTTAGGTGAATTTATATTACCGACGTCAAATATTTTGCCACACACATATCGAGAAATATCTGGGATTATGAAAGAAATTGGAATGGACTATCAGGATATTGATGAATGTACTAATGATCATATCATATACTATGGACAATATGCATTAGAAAATGAATTCCCATAATGTCAAATAAGTATATATAGAACCGATAAAGCATCAAAGAAGGTGCCTCTCAAAGTTATTCGTTATATTCCGATAATTCCATGTTTCCAGTGGTTGTTTAGGTGCCAAAGTATAGCACAGTTTATGGGTTTCCATGAAAAGGACAGAAGTCAAGACAATGTTCTTCGAATGCCTACACATGGTTCTGCATTGAATTACATCGAAGAAAACTAACCAATTTTTAAAGAAGAACCTCGTAATGTTAGACATTCGTTGGCAGCTGATGGTGTCAATCCATTTGGAGAGATTCGTTCTATGTACTCAGTGTTGTCTATTTTTGTTATAAACAATAACCTTCCTCCTTGGATGTCAATCAAGAGAGCGTACACAATGTTGGCAATGATTGTTCCAGGTATTTAATTATTATTTACTTTCTTTAAAGTATGACAAAATATCTCATTTCTTTGTTTCGTGCATGGTAATTATTTCTTTTATATAAAACGACATCTAGATAAGTATAATTAATCATGCAGTATGTTGAACCAATTAGGCAAGTACCAGGTTAAATATATGAACGTATATATCTAGCATATTATCGATCAGTTGTTGAAGTTATGGGTTGGCGTCACTATGTATGACATCTCTAGACCAATAGGGCAAAAACGATTTCAATTCCATGGAATACTATCATGGACAATTCATTATGCTTCCGGGTTAACACATTTTTGTGGTATATTGTTACTTTATTTTGTAATTTAATATTATATATATTTATTGAAAATATCATGCATTATTTTAAATTGTAACTCTAATTCGATGCTACATTAATTCATATATCTTGTAGGTCTTCAAACAAAGGGTAAATTTGCATGCCGAGTTTGTGGTCCCAGGATAAAATCTCGTCGTTCAGGGAGTTTAGGAAAGGAAGTGTTTGATGAGTATAGGCACTTTCTGCCTAAGAACCATAGTTAGCGAACTACAGACAAAGCACAATTCAATGGTAAAAAAGAGAATGGAAAAAAACCACGAAGAATGACACCTAGCATATGAAAGTTGGATATATTAGAAATGGTCAAGGTATGTAAATTATTTATGTATGACATATTATATAAATCTTTGGTTAATTTAATTAGTATTAATTTCATTTTGTTTGATTAATTATTGTTAATTTCAATTTGTTGATGTTTCATGAATGTCGTTAAGGCATGAATGGGCTTCCACGAGGAATGAAAAGTTACCAGATGCAATTCGGTAGATTTCCATACTATGAGCACCTACAAATAGTTCATCTATTTGATACAATGCATATCGGCATGAACATAACATAATTGTTATGGTGAATACTAGATGGACAAACTGACAAAGAGAGAATTGGGAAGATTTGTTGTGACATCCAGGAAGCTAATCACACATTGCAACGTGTTATTATTAATTGTAATGGTGATGGTCATGAAAAAAATACTAGTCTTCCTTGGTTATTGACGGAGCAACGGAGCAATATTGTAAAAGCGGTCATTCAAAAAATTAGGTTTCCAGCAGGGTTTTCCTTGAACATACAAAATATATTAATGAAAAAAGGTGATTTTGGTGGGGTTAAAACACATGACTGGCATACATTCATTAAGGTAATTAGTAGGTTATAATATATTTCCTTATTGGTATGCATATTTTGGAAACAAATAATAATTTTTTTTTTTTTGTTACAGTATGTTCTACCTTTATCTCTCCCAGACGACTTTGACAACAACATAAAACAAATTATTTATGTTCTAGGAAAATACATGTGGTAAGTAATGTTTTATAAGGAAAATGTACTTCTTATGTGATTTGTAGCAGAACTTATTGGCATCTTATGTTTTATCTGCAAATTTATGTATTTCTTGATATTATTTTATTGCATTGACATTTGTAGGTGGCTATCATCAAAACAAATCCATAAAGAAAATATAAGGTATTGGAAGAGAGAAATTCCCCAACTAATGTGTCAAATGCAACAGTATCTACCTCCAACATTTTTCAATGTACAAGAACACTACCTCATATACCAAGTTGAGGAAATTGAATTATGTGGGCTAGTACACACAAGGTCGATGTGGATGGTGGAGAGGAAGTTGAATTCATTGAAGGATTTTGTTAGACAAAGAGCATGTATGGAGGGTTCTATGGTTGAGGGATATATGGTATAACAATGCATGGTGTATATTAGTCAATATCTACCTAAATTAACAGAAAATATGAATGTACCTCGCATTTGGCATCTCGAATCCATCAACAAATTTGAAGGGGGGGTCATATTGGGGAAAGGTAAAATGAGGAATGTGAAAGGTAATTATTAGATGTTGACATAGATTTAATATATTACACATTTATTTTTCCAATTTTATTTTATCATACTAATTTTTTACATTTTTTGTTCCTTCATATTGAACTATATTAAATTATTCCTTTATTAACAATAGCTAATTAATGATATTAAATTGTTATTTTATCATATAGTGCTCGAGAGTGGGATGATTTACATTTATACATTGCAAACAACCTTGATCGGATGGAGCATTGGATAGAATATACTGAAGAATACTTTGGTAGGTTATCATGCGAAGGGGTGAGTAAGATGATTAAAACAACGCATCGTCATCGAGATCAATTTATTGATCTTACATCAAGGGAAGTTGATATAGCCTTTGGTTTAAAAGATAAACACACAAGTAAATTGTTTACCCACATTTTCCTAGTTATTTCCCAAATTTTCAATGTATTTGGTTTGTTTAATTTTTGAAATATATATTTACTAAGTCCTATATGAGGTTTATTAATTGGCAATGTATTTTTTACTTGTTGTCCATGTTGCAGTTGAAATATCACAAGGCTATGCAGTGTAATGGTCATAAATTTCGTATCAAAATGTTGGATGATAAGATGAAAACCTCAGATTGTGGGATAACTGCAGTGTTTAAGGTCACCAACATTTCCTCTAGAAGTGACAGAAATCTGGAAGAAACTAAGAATAGGTACTATGGTCATTTGGAGGATATAATTGAGTGTGATTTTAATTCCTTTAAAATAATTTTGTTTGAGGTTAAATGGTACAGGCTACAAATGCATGAACATGATCATGAAAGAACAGTTATTGAGCATGATAATGGATTTACCATTGTTAATATAAGGGAATTTGAACTGAGTATAGAGCCTTATGTTCTTCCAAGTCAATGTGAGCAAGTATTTTACTCAGAGGTACCTGGTAAAGCAAGTTGGTCATAAGTTGTTAGATATGATCCAAGAGGAAGACTAGTAAAGTATAATCATGTAGCTGAGGATGAATATAATAACAAGGAAGAAGATCATGATTATGCAGATCAGGAGCAGATGGCTCATGTAGTTGATGTGTCAGACGAAGAGGTTGAAGAAGTTGATCATCCAAATGTAGGAGATGACGATCTCATTGACGATATCGATAACTATATTTGCGAAAATGACATTAATGATAATGTTGATATGAATTAGCCTTTCACCAATATTGATTATGAACCAGATCCTGATATAGATGTTGAGCTAGATGAAGAAGAAGATGGTTGATATTTAATTGTTGAAAAGAAGAGGTATGCGTTTATATCTTTTATATGATATTTATATATTTTTATTTTTTATAATATAGTATATGATACATGTTCTTTATAATTTAAAATTAGGTATTACGGGGAAATTGAGAGTGATGTGGGGGGGGCATAATTAGAGCTTCCACCTTCATGTGGCTGCCCCTATTTAGTAGAGAATGAACTATTCTTGAAACTGAGAGGAGATCTGTGCGACTGCTCCTAGTCATACCAAAGATGTAGGTATTTCATCCCAGGGATTTACATTTTTATTTTTATATTTTTGTATAAGCCAATGAATGACAACCATAATTTAATTTTTTGTCGTTTTTGAATAAAATATGATCAATCCCAATATTTTGTCAAAGAAACACGCTGTTATTTTGGAATTAATTTGACAATATAAACCATTATTCTAGTAATGGTTGACGTGGATGCTAGGTTCTTAGGTTTCATTGAAAAAAATAAAAAAACACCATTTATGAGCATTTTCAATGAAAATTCGTAGATTTTAATTGCAGAAATCGGATTTAGCAATTTCAAAAACATATCATACCAACGATGTAGGTATTTCATCCCAAGTATTTCATGCGACAAATAAATATCTGTCAGATTTCCATCTAAAATTGTCTAATATGCCTCTCCTTTCTGCGGGATTTCCATCCAAATTTGAAACAATATCTACATCGAAAATTGTTGGTTTTTCTTTTCTTTGAAACAAAATGCCTCTCCTTTTTACTATATTCAACTATACTTCTTTTGAATTTGTTATTCACATATTTTTTTCAAATTTTACAAGGAAATTGTACTAGGACTAGACACGGGAAACAGTGACCTGTGAATGGGGCCAACGTTCAAATTTTTTCAAATTGTTTCTGTATGCATTGAAATTTGACATGGATAGAGTATTCACATGTCTTAATGATATGGGAGGGTTTATAGACTCAAATTTGACTCACACACTGACTTTCGTCCATCATCAATTCATCATGTAAACCATAAACCCTAATTTAGTGTAGTCATCGATTTCTAGGGTTTTAGTGTTCCCAATGAATGGATGCATTGTTGTTGACATGGAATGGGACAAAACATGTACCTTATTAATTTTATTTCTTCACTTTATGTGGGCCTAGTCATTCCTAGCCTTTAATTGAAAGTTACCCCTAGTCTTAGTCATCACCCTTCATGACACTTGTCACCAAATGATTAGATCACAAGGTTGGAGGCATATGGGCATTGGGATAAGGATTTATAACCCTGTAGTAACAAGAGACATTAATTGAACTTTGACTAGATTGAAAGGTGCAATAGTATTCTTTGAATACATTAATGGTGCAATAACTTTGACTAGATTTAAAGGTGCAATAGGTGATAGAAATGTCTTGAGAGACGACTCTTTCTTGAGACATTAATTGAACTTTGACTATATTGAAATGATGGCGCAATAGTGTTCTATAACCAATCAAACGTCACATAAATTCCAAGGCACAAGAGAATTTAATTAGTAAATCAATCATACAATGACATAAGTTAAGGCACAATGTGATCAACTTTGTTTTATTTTTAAGGCGCAAAAGAATCTAAATAATCCATCATTCAGTACATCGACGATATTCATGGCACACGAGAAATCTAAATTATAAAAAACACAATCACCAATAATTAACATTCTTCCAAGGTGCAAGAGTGACAATTCTAAAACAAGGACGCATCCACATAATTATCAAGCAGGAGTAATCGACAACTTTAGTTTCAAGGTGCAAGGGTAATCATCAATTCTATCTACAAGGCACAAGTAATCAAATTAAAAACCAGTCATAGATCACATTAATTTCATGGCACAAGAGAATCTATCAACTTAACATCTATGCCTTAACATTAATTCAAGTGCGAGAGTAAACTTACTCACAACATTCAATCATCCAACGCCAATGTTTAATGGCGCAAGAGAATATTCTACTAAAATTTATCAATTTGCGAGCAACAAAGTTTGTAAGGTAGTGAAGGGATATTTCATAAAGGTAAAGGAATCAAGCACACACATAAATATACCTACTACTAGAATTTATTACATTAATTAAGTGGTAGTAACAGTTTAATACAATTTCAATCCATTTACAAGTTACTGCTAAGGATTTTATACTCGCAAAGAATTCTTAGAAGACGAGGGTGCATAGGTATCTAGTTATAGAAAAATTTGAAAGTTTCTTTTGCATTAAGTCTTCTCTCTATTAAGAGAGAACTAAAATAACTTAAAAAATATTCTTGTGGAGGATACCATTAAATATTATATCACAAACATCTAATAATACATCACACTCTACTCCATCAATGAAATGAGATGATATGTGCAAGATACCAGATGTATAAAATATGCAGAACAGGAACGAAATGCTAGAAATAACAGAATAACAGTAAAATATCTAGCATAAGCTTCACAATACACAGAAATGATATACGAAATAGCAACAAAAATAGCACTTGAACAGAAA